>CATIWR010091906.1:0-20206 GCA_949677035.1 Omphalea diandra | reverse complement strand
AATATAAAAAAAACTTTTAACACCCTTTTTTTTTTTTTTGTGTGAATATATATATATATATATATATATATATATATATATATATATATATATATATATATATATATATATATATATATTAAAATACTAACATTGTGTTTGAAATGAATAAATTCTATAATTTTATGAAATTCATTTTGTAAATTCGTCTTTTGTGTGTTTGGTATAAATAAAATTTATTTGAAATTCTATTTTATTAAATTTTAGAAATTGGTTATAACTAAACCAAATCAAATTTAATATAATTTTCTATTGAATTCTAAAATCGTAAAATTTTTTCATTATGATAAAAGTACTCTTAAGGACTATTTGATAACACAACTCACCATTTAAAATTAAAATAATAAGTCAAACTTTTTAAATTTAAATTATCGCTTAATGCGCTCAGACAATAAATACTAAAATATTTTTATTAATATGATATACCCTTAATAAATCAACATACTCTCTTTTAAAAACAAATTTCATTCAATATTTATTCAATAATTATAATTATCAAATATGTTAATTAGATTCAATGATTAATTTTTAGTTCATACCAAACAACTATATAATTAAAAATTTTCGACATTTAAATCATTTAGTACTTAAAATTCACCGTTAGATTTTTATTATTTAATTTTTAGTTTTAACAAATATCATATTTTTCGCTTTTTTCCCTTTCTCTCTCCTCTTTCTTTCTTGTCTCTCTATTCTATCTCTTTCTTTTTTTTTTAAAAAAAAAGTTATACTTGTAAAATTTTAGAAAAATAACAAAAATTTTTTGTAAAATAAAATATTTTATTGAACTTTACACTTTACACTTAAACCAAATACAAGATTTATTTTATTTAAAATAAATTCTATTTTTATTTTATAGTATACCAAATATAGAAATTTATTTGCAAATAAATTCTATAAAAAAATCATTTATAAATGAAATGAATTTTAAATTAAAATTGAACAAAAAACAATACAATGCAATTTTAAATTGTCATGAAACTACCATTAAATTTCTTCTTCATCAGGATACTATTTCACCATTACACTAGTGAAGGGACTTTATACTTTAGTATCTCAAAATACTATCAACCACTAAGCCTAATCATAAATTGATTCAGTTGAAAGGTAAAACCTTACCGTCTTGCACCAATAAGTTTAAACATGTCATGACAGAAAGTAAGATCGAGAGAGACAAGGGGGCTCATAAAGTGTCAAATATAGAAAGGGATGCATAGCGAGCTTTAGCAAATTCACTACGCCAATTTGTGGGCCTGTAGTGGGCGGCTTACTAAAGTCTAAGCCAAGTGGTTGAAGACAATGATGAACACGTTCAATTTTCCCACGACTATATTCGTGACGAGGGAAAGGAGATTCATGATGATTTTTTTCATTGATTGGTGGTAAGGACATTGCAACAATATTCTTCCTTGCTCTATTTGTTTTCTGGAGAAAGTGTTGGTTGGTTTAGTAACATGGTTTAGTTTCTTTTTCCTTAAGGATATCAAACTCATAGATTTTTTTTTTTAAAAGACACTAATTGTTATAAATATGAATAACTAAAATGAGAATATGATCAATTAAAATCATATACTCTTTGTTGGTTTTAACTCTAGACAAAATCTAATTAATTAAAAAAAAATGTAACACCATTTGTAAATACAAAAATATTGTTCTTTATTTCTATGTTTCACTCTTTATTTAATTAAATCCTTATTTGTATATGAGATTGAGAGGTATTAGGATCATCTTTATTGACATTCTTATCCCTCCTAGTCAACATATATAATAATTACAAACATGTGAAATCATATACTCCTTATAATTGGTGCAACCAAAATAAATTTCATAGTCTCTCACAAATTGTCAAAAGTAAATGGTCTATAAAGCACAAATAGCAAGTGCAATAGCCACATACACACCAATAATGCATGAAATGCACAAAATTTAAGAGAATAAATGGTGGAATACTGCAAAAAATGCTATTTACTTCTTACTCACTATTTTAATCTTCCAACTTCAATTTTATGGTATAAGAATTTTTCTTACAAGAGAATCTAGCAACAAGGAATAAGACACATGTCAACACCGTTAAGAAAATGGGATGAAAGATTCAAACCCTTTAACTAGACCCATGGTACTTATTAATTAGGGTTTGGGTTCTAGAGTCTTATACATCTTATAACGAGTTTATGCAACTTAGCTTGATCTTTAAAGTAAAAGGAAGGTATCAATTAAAAGATATGAATATTTGATATAAAGTTGTCAATTATGCTCTTCCACGATTTGGCACTAATAGCTCACTCACACTTACATGAATGTAATATTTTATGTGCTTAACCTTAGCCTTAACATACTAGAATCGAGTTAGATAACATAAAATTATTTGGTTAAGAATGCATGAGAATAAATGATGCTCCCCTTAAAGCTTACAGAGATAAGAAAAAAGGAGAATTCCAAGCTCCAAGTTCATTATTAAAGCTTCATGCGTATGGCCTTCAAGTTTATGAAAGATATTCCAAGCTTTAAGGTTACTTAAGCAATCTTAAGGGTTGGAGAGGTTTGAAAGAAATCAATTGGAGAGAAAATGAGTTTGGAGACAAGACTAGTGTAAAAAATGAGGGAAAAATTAGGAGCAAACGTTCTTATATAAGGGCTACAAGAGCATGTAGTTATGACCATGCAATTCTAAAGAATAAGACCCTATTGGCTCCGTGCAACAATAAATGCACATGCATACGTGACATTTTCATGGTCATGTGTTTGAGGCATCAAAAGGTGTGGAAAATTGTATATGCATGCAACTCAAAATCAACCAGACACTTTGCTATAAACATTATAAGATTACATTACTTAAATTAACTTACACTTTACCACATCTCATATCATTTGCAACTCAAAATCAACTAGACGCTTTGCTATAAACATTATAAGATTACGTTACTTAAATTAACTTGCACTTTACCACATCTCGTATCATTTATCTTTGCATATTGTCATAACCCAAATTAGGGGTTTGACTAGTGCTAGGGATTGCCAAGTCTTAAAGGTACCAAAATTCATAGCGTGCTTAAAATCATAACACAAAATTATTCCTATAGACATAAAAAAAATTCCATAATACATGCCCTTAATACTATAATAATCATTTCATTGTAACATCATCTTATCATATCTAAGAAATTAGTAATTGGGAGAAGGAGGAGAGAAAGTTAACCCCAAACATTAAATCATAACACTTAGATTTTCTTTCAATCCTAAGGGTTAATTTCAAAAAAGGAGGTAGAGTTATAAACCTCTCTCATAATATATGCATTGACATATACATTAAAACACCTCACATATGTAATATGCAACATAAATATTACAATAAGGTCGCCATGATACATCAAATTATATCATATCACAAAATCTCAAATACATTACATAATTAGCTTAGTATTAAAAGTGTGATTCTAAAGAGTATAATTTAGTACATGAATTTAACACAAACATAATCCATAAAGTGGGAATTAGTAGGAGAACATATTCCAATAAAATCCAATAACATTGTAAAGATAAGTCAAGAAAACTTTTTGATCTTGTCATCAAATCTTTAATTTATGGCTGAGGGTACTTAAGGTAAGCATCTCAAACTCAATGAGTAAATAAAAACAACATTATGGTTCATGTAATCACACTATGACCATTAACCAATTCATGTCATTCTAAGCATACAAGTGGGCAATACATCAAGAGATCATTCTTTTCAAAACACAGTAGTTGAAGTCTATGAAAATCCTTAATTAGATAAATAATAATGAGAACTCCATTCTTCCTCTCATGCCTTATATAGTGTTTAGGAGAAACTTGTATCCCATCTTACATTCATCCATTTAAGGAGCACATTGCATTGTATAACATGTTTTATATTCATTTATTATTCATTCGATAATCCATAACTTGTCATAGCTAGCCATAAACTAAAGGGGAATTTCAATATCATCCTTGAAATACCACCACATCACATCTCATAATCCAAATTAACTATGCTAATGGAAAATATAATGCAAATGGTCAATAAACACTCCAATGGAATACATATACATATATATTCATAATGCTTGACATGTAAAATTTATGCAATAATCATAATGGAAAAAATAAGAAAAATAATTCACTTACTACTTGGTATCCTAGAAACTTCAATCTAATTCATAAGCTTTAAGGGTCTTAAGCTCTTTTTTGCTCTTGAGGGTAGTCTAAAATGCACATGCAAATCCATAATTAGCATCAAGTAGGCAAGAAAAGGAGAAAACATAATTTCTATCACAAGTCCCTAAGGTACTAAGATTATTTTATGATAGTTCATCTACCTTTAATCTAATTGTTAGCTAATCCTCATCTAGAATGAAATCCACATCATAATTGCTAAGGCAAAAAAAAAAAAAAAAAAGTAAAGAAGGACTTAGTAGAAAAGCCATACTTAAATTACTTAAAGTTCCTCACTTAAGTTCTTAGAGTTTTCCTACTCTAATAAACTTTTAAACATGCCAAGAACAAATAGGAAGGCATGGGCTTACTTGAGAGAAGAATCTAAACGAATCAAGGTCGATAAAAAAAAAAAGATTGAATAAAAGGAAAAATAATCCTTATAATGGTGCTTTTAATCTCAATAAATGTAATATTTTATGGTCTAGAAAGTGATAATAATGTGTTAAGAACTTACTCTTTAGTTTTTGATATAATGGGTGTGTACTAATATTTAACTACCCTTTGAACTGCAAGTGCCTAAGTCATTGAGTAATAAAGTATACATGAGTATAGATATCATTCTCATGAGGATTGAGTTTAAGTACTAAGTATCTTGTATCTTATATTATCTAAAGAACCAAGGTAAAAGGATAACTATAATTAAAAATAAGAAAGTAAACTAAAAAAATAAAACAATTATGTAGAAACAATCAATGGAGACATGTGGAGAGGAATTTAACTTCACTTGGCGACTACTATGGGATTCCTAATCTTCATATAATTGGTTCATTCATTAAGTGCTACTATCAAGTCACTAAGGTGATCAATTAATCTTTCTTAAGTATTAATCAATATACAAATGCATGTTAAGCTAAAGGTGTTTCAACACAAAAGCTAAACTTCATACAATTCCCTTAATATGCAAGACTTTAATGATAAAAATACTTTATTAAGGTTTCTCAACTCATAAAAAAGTAAGAAAATTATTGAGGATCCATTCTATGAAAAGTATCTCTTAATAGTCAATTCATACAACTATATATATGATTAATGGCTAGTTAATCAATAACATGAAGCACTCGATAATTACTAACACATAGAATGAATGAAAACCAAAAAGAGTTAAATCTAATAGTTATCACACAAAATCCATCTACTACCTTAGCCTTAAGGGTTTAGTTCATCATAAAGAAAAGAGAAGAAAAGGAAACACTCAATTCAATAGCAATAGAAGCCATGGACTCCTTCTTAAATCTCCTTGATTGGATGCAATTTCTTCCTCAAAAGTTCTTTGCCCTTACTTTTTAGATTACTCTTTTCTATTTCTAAGCTCTCTTTTAATCTTTAGGGTGATTCTTCATGCCCTAGTTCTTGTTGATTTGCTTCCTTAAACAATGCTTCTATAGTGTCTTCAAAGTAAAATGCTTGGAGGGAGGGAAAAGGAAAGATCTAGGGAAGATTTAAAAATGTAAATTGATGCCTAACGAGGTACATGACCATTTAGTTTCAAAGTATGGTCGTGTACTATTGTGATTCCTTTAGGTTTGCAAATTCTTTAGGATGCATTGCCATGTCATCAGGCCATGTGTTTTGGCTCCTTACTATTTTCTTTGTAGCACTAAGACACATTATTATGTGCTTTCAAGGCATGGTCATGCACTTCTCCTTTTATCATTTTAAAATGTTTTTCTTCACTTTGAATCTATAAAACACTAAATAATATAAGTTCAATTGTATGCAAAATTATGTTATAAATGCATGGAATTGAGGAGGAATTAAACTATAAAATATGTGAATTATGATGCTAAATAGTTTCAAAATGTATAAGTGAAGCATTATTGAGTCAGAGAGAGAAAAAGCTAAAGTGTTCTAAAAAGAAATGCAAAAAGAGCTAATTTTTAAGTTGCAGAAGGGTGTTTATAAACCCTATATATGGTTGTGTTTCTTGAGGTCTTTATGATTGTGAATAATTTATATAGGCTATTACAAACTGCCTTTAAAAGGGCTTGTAGAATTTATGACTCTAATAAAGCTGTGGCATAACTTGAACATAGTATAGGAATTAAGTATAGGACAAGACCATGGCTCACTTAGTAACATGACTTTGTAGCTTTTATAATTAGTAAAAACTTAGGTTTTGAAAATTTTCAAACATAAAACTCAAGCAAGCATGCCTTTCCTTGTTCCTATTAAACTCTAAGGACTATAAACATCATATAACATACGTCAAACACCTTAAAGACACTTTATAGATGCAAAAGGCATACTAAAATCCAATTTGGGTATGAAAATACTTCGCTTTCTCAACAAATGGAAGCAAGATCATACTTTATGAAAGATGTGGGCATATTACTAAATAATTGCATCTTGTATCTTTTATGTACATTCTTTAATGTTGTGGTGATTTCATAAGATCTTCACAATCAATATCTCCAAATTCAAAGCTTTATTATTTGAGTATGAAGAATTTCCACTATTACACTTTATATGATAAGGCTAATTCAACTTCAATTTTTAGTTCTATGATGACATATGAAGGATTTGAAAAGTAATTCTTACACTAAGACACATGAAACACTAGATGAATCCTTGCCACATTTAATGGTTTATCTAACTAAAGGATTCATTTACAACCTTTTATATGATCTCAAATGGTCTAATATATCTTAGTGCTAGCTTGGCTTTCTTCTTAAATTTGATTACTCTTTTCATTGGGGACACCTTGAAAAGTATAAAACCGTTGACCTAAAATTCTGTATCTCTTTTCTTTAGATTTGTAAACCTCTTTTTATTCATTAGTTATAATTTTTTTTTGAATAGACTAGCTATTGAGTGGAGTTTAGATTAGAGAAAGCAAATGAAATATGTAATTATGCATAAGATTTTTACATGTAACTATGGTACAATTTTATAATAAGAGTTCTACTTTATAGTTACTGACAAAATCATGAGCTATAAATGTATTTATCTCCAATGCCTTCAATTGACAAGCTTGGTAACTGTATGATTTTGGGTCAAAGATGACCGTTGTTATTGGATGCGTGAACATATTACCAGTTCTAATGGTCGTTGATCATTAAATCGTGAACATACTGCCAGTTCTAATGGGTCTAGATTCTTAGTGAACATGTTACAAGAAAGTGAAGATGCCTCTTTTCTTACTCTTAAAGTTCTTTGTGAAATTTGATGCTTATATGACATTCCAAAGGAGATTGAGCTATTTCTACCCAATTTTAATTTTAGAGTGTATGATAACCTAAGGGGAATGCATTATTACTTTACTAATACTATTTTGAGTTTGGTATAAGGCTTTTATTGTCTCCATTTCTTTGCCAATTCTTTGAGTTTCACTAAATTTCTCCCCTGTAGATGCACCAAATGGTGTTTTTATTATGGTAAGTTTAAAGCTCTATGGGTTAGGAAAAAAGCTTAATCTTAGTGTTTGGCTTTTTTATGCCTTTTAAACTGTGGTTCTTGCTAAAGCTAGAATCATTGACATTTATAGCATTAAAGGTAAGGCTAGTAATCTTTTTCGATCTTCCTTAATCTCTTAAAGGCTAAAAACATAATATTTTTTTTATTGCTAAGTGTTTATATGGTTAGGATGTTCTAACTATGGAATTGCCAACCTCTAAAATGGAAATTTGTGAAAAATAAGTGTAGAGGGAAGTTGAATGGTGGTGATTGTTGTGAAATTACATTTGAAAGGATACATGAACATGAAAGTCTTATGTTCCAAATGTTTCGACCTATATAACTAGTGTAATGGAAGAGGAAAGCTCATTTTCTAGGAATGTATCTATCTTTCAATTTTAATGTCATTCACTTTCTTTATGATTGATTACTTCTAATCTAAAGCCATGGATCTTAGGCATAAGATGAACTTATAATGCTAAGGCAATAAAGGTGGTTGTAGGTGTAGATATTCATCATGCCAATATAGTGAAATGGTTCTCATGACATCAACATTATTGATTTCTCAAGCCTTAAGAGCTTGAAGGAAGAATAGGATTGAAACATAGATGAATTAGTTCTCAAGATGGTTAGGAGGAGTTACCACCCAATTTTCATAAAACGGTGGAAAAATTATTTTTAGTTTGAAAGATAAAAGAACAAAGGGTTAGATATGTCTATAGCATATGACCTCAAACATCATATTGTTTCTTTAAAGCTACATTCGAATGTTGAGTATGCCTTGGAGAAGATGTTATGCACCCTAAAATGCATGAACATTAATATGGTCTTTGTTTCATCATGAATTCATTCCTATCCATATTTGTTAATTTCATTGCACCACTTGAGTATGTTTATTTGACCACGTTTGCCTTCCCAGTTTAGTCTGAACTTTCCCCGAGGATCCTGAGTATGGGATCAGACTGCCTTCAACACTAAGTCACCAACCTTTATTATGCTTATCTTGATCTTCTTGTTGAATGTGTGAGCCATCCTAGCCTGATAAAATTGGATGTGATATAGGGCTTACAACCTTTTCAGATCTAGCAAAGCCAATTGTTCAAATCTACTTCTAATCCATCGATATTTAGGAATGCTGGATTCGAATAATACTCATAAAAACTTCACTTCTAACTTAATTGACAGTAATGCCTTTATCCCATATACTAAGGAGTATGACATCATCCTAGTCAATGTTCTTGTCATAGTTTGATAATCCCACAGGGCAAATAGTAACTTTTTAGACCAATATCTATATGTTTCAACCATCTCAACAATGATGTTTTTGACATTTTTATTTGCCACTTTCACTACTCTGTTAGCCTGTGGCCTATAAGATTATGACTTATGGTGAGTTACTTTGTATTTTCCCAAGATAACCTTGATCTTCGCTTGAAAATGGACACCATTATCTATGATAACATGGTGTGGCACGCCGTAAAGATAAATGAGGATTTCTCGATGAATCGTGCTATCTATTTTGTCCCCAACTTACCGAAGTCTTCTGCCTATATCCACTTTGAAAAGCCGTAATATATTTATGCCCCTTTGCAAAAGCAAATATGATTTCTCCTATCACATCAATGCTCCATACTGCAAATAGCTAAAGTTAGATCAGATTCTATAACTTAGTTGGTGTCAAATGACTGAGTTATGATAAGCCTGACATTCATGACAATTTCAGACCTTTTAAATGTAATCATGTTGCATTGTAGTCCTATAATATGCCAATCTCTAAATTTTATTTGCCAATACTTTCCCATTCTATGAGGACCATAAACTCCTGATGCACCTCCTTCATGACCCTACTAGCCTCTTCTTCTACCTCGTTGTAGACTATCAATTATAAAGACAACCTTTTGATCATATCCTTATCCTTCTTTCAGCCCCTTCTGGGTATTCATCACTTTTCAAATACCTTTATATATCAAAATATCAAGGGCTATAATTTACTAATACTTGCATATTCCTCTTATCCATATAACATAGTGCTTTGGATTGAAGCATGATCAACGATTTTAGGGGCATCATCTCTGGCCTATCCCAAATAGAAACTAGAGTGGCTAAGGCATCCAACATTACATTTTTTCCTTGGCAAATGATGAAATGTGATCCTCTAAAAACTCTACACCAATCCCTTTATATACTCCAAATGTGACCCAAACATTTTTCTTTTAGTTCACATTTGTCTATTGCCTACAAAATGACTAGCAGTAAATCCTTGAACACCTCTGCTATTTTAACCCTTACTTATTTCAAGAGTTCCTGTTTGAGTGCACATGCTTTATACTTGGCCATGTTGTTGGTCACCTTGTAGTCGAGCTTTTTAGCTATAGGGAAGAGTTTTCTTTTTGGTGAAACCAAAATTACTCCTACACTCGCTCCTTTCTTGTTTACCATCTGTTGAAGTATACTCTCCATTCTTGAAGCTCAATCGCTCCTAACCCTTCATTCAAAAACTAAAGAAGTTCTAGCTCCCATTCTCGAGAGACTACTGTTCCAAATACTTTAGGACCACCCATCCTTTAATCACCTTTTTGGCTATATACTTAATGTCAAATTTGGTCAACAAGATTAACCACTACACTAACTTTCCTGTTAGGGAAGGGGTTTCGTGTAAGTACTTAATCGAATCAAGTTTTGAAATCACTTCCTCAAAATATGACTAAAAATAGTGTCTCAACTTTTTTGTTTCCCAAACCAGTGCCAAACAGGTCTCCTCCCCTAATTATATTTCTTTTTGTAAGATAGTAATTTCTTATTGAGATAATACACTGAATGATCATTCCTTACTTTATCTTCTTGAGCTAACATTGCACCAACAAAGTTGTCTTCTACCATTAAATACATGGTCAGTGGTTTTTTAGGTTTTAGTGGCATTGATATTCGCAGGTTAGTAAGATAGTAAGATACCCCTTTATCTTATCAAATGCCATTTGGCATTGTTTGATCCACTTCACCAGTTGATCCTTCCTTAGCAGCTTAAAGATAGGTTCATAAATAGGAGTGAGTTTGGCTACGAAGTGATTAATATATAGTAGGTGACCTAGGAAACCTTGGACATCCTTCTTTATTTTAGGTGCAGGCATTTCTCAAATAGCATTTGCCTTATCTGGATCCATTTCGATGCCCCTTTCACTGATCACATATCCTAATAGCTTACCGAAGGTGGCCCCAAACACGTACTTCTTCAGGTTCATTCTCAAGTCATACTCATCGACTATTTTCAAAAACTTTTTCAAAGCTTCAAATTGCCTTTCCTTTGTTTTCGACTTTGTCATCATGTCATCTACATACAACTCCACCGTTTTATGGATTAAGTCATGCAACTGGGAGGTTGTTGTTCGCTGAAATGTCATTCCCATGTTTTTGAACCTAAATGACATCACTTTATAGCAATATGTACCCCTATTATGTGATAAAAGCCATTTTTACCTTATTCGTGATGGCCATGAGAATCAGGTTATACCCAGAGAACCCATCTACAAAGGAATACATAAGTTGTGGCACTATTAACCAACACATCTTTGTATGGCAAACGAAAGTCGTCCATTGGGCATGCTTTGTTCAGATCCCTATAGTCAACACACATCCGCACTCTCCCATCCTTCTTTGGTACCAGTACTATATTGGCTAACCATTTAGAGTAATCTACTATCTCCAAGAATTTGACATTCAATTACTTAACTACTTCTTCGTTAACCAATTTAGCCCAACCAGACTTTATCATCTGAAGTTTCTATTTTACCAATTTCATGTATGGTAAGGTCAAAATTCTGTGTTTCATAATTCACCTATCAATCCCTGTTTTATCTTTGCATGTCCAAGAAAAACCCTCTGATATTTCCTAAGCAGTTGTTCAAACTTTCTTCATTCATCTAGTGTGGCATCATTGACAATGAGCAAGATTTTTGGGTTTTCATGTGTGCCAAGATTAAATGTAGTGTATGCATAAAATTAAGGTTAAATATGCTCATGAAATGATGCATGGTATGCACACTACCATTAGGAAACACATCACAGAAGTAAACAAACTTATCATTCATTGCCTTAAACTTATAAAGGAATACATCATCATCCTCAAAGAGGCTAGAAATACGAACATGAGTAGTAATAGGAAAGTCAACTTCATCTGGTTGGTTGATAGGAGTTTCATCTACCTAAGCGTTTTCTTCTTCTTCACGCTTTACCTCATCAATTAGAGCCCAAGATTAATATTTTGCATAAAATCTATTTCTTTTTCATTCTCTGTACCAGCAAAAGTCTTGACAACTCCTTTAAAATTCTATTTCATTGATCATCCTCTAGTTCAATTTTCAAAAAAAAAAAAAAAATCTATTTAAAGTGTCGTACCATTTGCCATGGTTGGCACAGTCTCAGCCATATGACCCTTCATCTCCTCGATATTTACTTCCTTGATAAAGTTCACAATCATGCTCTCGATGTCCTTTAATTTAATCCCTATGTAGATAGCCTCAGTGATTTTGCATGGCTTAGTATATTCCTATTTTGAATCCATGAAGTGTTCATTTTGTTTTATCATGTTAGACCTCTTCTTTGCATGATCTTTCGTGGTGGCCCATAAAATATGATCCAACATATGCTGATCCTTTTATTCATCAATGACCTTCTTCCTATCATTTCATGGCCATGTAGATTGAGGATTGTACAAAATCATAGGCGGACTTGATTCCTGATCATCCCTTGTCTCTGTAATTTATTTCCCTTTTTTCTTTATCTTATTCTCATCCTCCTTTTCTGATGAATCTTGATAATTCTGATATCCTAGATCACTAATACCTATTTGGAAAAATGGCTTATTGAATTCATCTATATCACTGCCCAATGACTTCTCACTTTCAGTGTTCCATTACTCAACTTCTCTGATGAGTTTTCCTTCTTTCACAAAGAAATTTGGTAGCGGTCCGTGCAAGTTACTGACTTCTAGATTTTACCTTTTACCATGATACCATAGTCCCTACTATATAGTTTAGGTAGGAATCTCTGGAAACTCTGATATGCTAGTAGAATTCTTCTCTAATCCTTATCCTAGCAGAAAATTCATGTTCTTCATGATCATCATAACTTTAGGATCAACCCACTTATCAGTGACTCCAATAACCTGAAACCCTCAGAGGTGCGGAACAACCATATTTAAAACTGATACAATTTCCCCAACCTCTGCATAGATGTTCACAATTTCTCCTTTATAAGGAATTTTGATTTCTAATTGACAGTGGAAGGTACTCCACCCAGTAGGTTATATTATGCCGTTCCTAATAAAAGCGAGAAGGTGATTAGGGTATCCAACACCGTAAATTCCATCATTATCTCCACTATTCTTATCTTGACTAGAGTTTTGAACACACTTGAAGTTGGCCCCCTAATATAATCAAAAGCTTGAATGATATTGTCAAAAACTTTCAAATCTTTCTTAGATAATCCAAACTTATGCAGTAACTTCGATTGGCATATATTCATCCAGACCCATCGTCAACCATCATACATGGTGTGTGTCTCCCTTTCACCTTAACTCGGATAAACAAGGCCAAGTTGTGATCCCTTCCTTCTGGTGTCAAGTCCTTATTCGAGAATGTGATTTACCCTTACGAGTCACCAATGCGATGACATTATTTGGAGTAGCTTCCTTTGAGATAGTCATACTCGATAGAGCTTCAACTATAGCCTTCTTATGCTCTTGGCAGGTAATGAGCGATTCCCACACATTGATCTGAGCTGAAATATTTTTTAACTGTTTCATAATAGGATGCCATCCTCTTTCTCCTTCATAACGAGTTCATCCATCTTCTTTTCAACCCTTGGTTCTTTATGAGCTTCTCTGTCAGGATAGTATTTTTCATTATAGGTCACATGCCTTATTTGTTTCATCTATTTTTCTTCATGACTCTCCTCTCATAGTTGAATCATTTTCTTCCTTCACACCTCTTTTATCTCTTTATCTGGGGTTTCCCAAGGATTAATGGTGCAAACAACCACAACATCCTTCGAAACCTCTTTGATAGTAGCAATAACAACTTCCTCGAGAATTATGGAATCTATCATGAATGTCCCTTAATTTGGGGAAGGCATATTATGATAGTTTGAAAGGGGATTCCCATGGATGTAAGCCTTTTAAAATTTACAAAATAATCATCTTGTTGTTGATGAGTCCCTAAATCTCATGTCTTAGTCTATAGCAATCATTGGTGTTATGTCCTGCTTCTTCATGAAAAGCTTAATAGGTATTGGCATCATATCTTCTAGGTAGTGGATTAGAAGCTGGTGTCAATGTTAGAGGCTTCAACACTCTTTTCTTTTGCAAGCTCTCAATGCCATAGATAGAGGTATCCCTAAATTAGTGAACTGCCTTGGCATCCTTACTACGTTGATATCAACTATTTTGTTCCCTTCAGCTTAAGTATGAGAGGGAACGCTTCTTCTTCCCCCATATTGTTTTCTAAACTCAGATTCTATCTTCTCAGCCTATAGACCTATTTCTCAAAGGTCCTCAAAGTTTTTGATAAACATTTCTCTAATTCTAATGCCAAGCCAGGCAGAGCCCCTTCAATAATTATCTGGACTTGCTCTCTCTTTGTAGGCCTTATGGTTGCTTCTGAAACTGTCTTCTTCCTACCTGATGTAGTCATTCTAGTCTTTACCAGTTTTCTACTTCAAAGACTCAAAGTCTTGCAATGTGACCTCTATATCTAAATTACAAGTATAGTGCCTCTCAAAAGCTTTTGTTAGTTCCTTTCAATCTTCTTTAACAGTCTTTGACTGGTTATAGTACCATGTCTTAGCAAACCCCTCCAACGATAATTTGAAAAGTTCTAACATCATATTTGTTGGGACCCTGGATGCCTTCATGACCATTACATACAAGCAGACAGGGTTTTTTACATTTTGGATTCTTATGAACTTTGAGAGTTCAAACATGCAAAATTTAGCTTTCTCAATGTTTGTTCCCTTCTCTAAACCTTTAGTACGTAGAGCTTTCTATAGTTTCTCCAATTATTTGGGAAAGTTATCAAATTGAGTGTTCTCCTTCTCATTCTCTACTGGATTGTCCAGAACTATTGTAGTACTTCTCACTTCTCTAGCAAGCTTGCTCTCATGATACTCTTTCATCCCAAATAAATCATCATCAATCACCGCAGGTTGGGGCACCACCATTGATGCTTTCCCTTTATCAATTTTATTAGTAAAGGTCTTACCCTTTTTCAAAATCTTATTGACATGCTTGTTCACCTCCTCGATAATCATTTCTTCCATCTTACAGTTAAAGTCGACCATCACCTTTTCTAAGACCTTGAGTGGTATGGTTGGTTCCATGATTGAGTCAACTTTTTAGCTCGAACTCGATGTCATACTCTTTTTAGCAAATTAGTTGCCCCTTCTCTTTCACGAAGGTTTGGATGGAGTTATGATGACTGCAAGATAAGGGTTATCAATATAATGCATGAATAAGTAATTGATGCAACTATGCCTATTATGCATAAATTATTTTGCACAAGATCCTTCCAACCTTATTCCTCTCATACACAAGGTCTCACAGCTCTTTCCTAGGTGGGGTCTCATTATTATACCATTATGGGGTGAAGAATAGGCGGGGTCACCACGGATTGAGAAGAGTTAGAGTCTCAAAAGAACATATACACAAAGGTATTAAAAGAAAAAAACCCTTTACATTATTTAAAGGAATATGTACATGGAAGGAAAGATATCCCTTTAAAGAGAATGTACATAGAAAATATTTACATGGTGAGGAAGGGGGAATACATAAGTACTTATTTGTGAGGGATAATTGCATAAAGAAGGGTAGGGTAACATTTATGGTCACATTAGGTATGCCTAACCATGTTTTTTGAGGACTTTGACTCTTATTTAAAGAAGAATGCAAACAAGTCAGGTGCCCTATTCCAAGCTTTAATTGGCTCTTACATGTGCTTAATGGCTAATAAGGTTGTTCTAGTTGATGGCTCCCATAAGCTTGAAGGTCAGTTGTCGTAATCCCCCATTAAATATACCTAGAGGTACTAGGTTTATGAGTGATAAATCCTCCTTGCAATCTTCTAAGCCTGAATGGAACTTAAGTCTCAAGTTTGGAGAACCATCAATTTATCTAAAAGCAACCTAGTGATCGTGGTGAAGTATAAAGGCTACATAAATGCAATGAACTTGCACAATATAAAGTTTAGAATATTAAAAGTGAACCATAGATTAAACATGAAGTCAATTTCGGGTCCTTAATGGAGTTGCTACTTTTGGCGCCTCGATGTTTTGCTCAAACTAGTGGAATCTTGCTTACAACTCCATCCTTTTATCAATCAATGGGGGATTGAGAGGATGAGGGTCATTGCATTGGCAATAACCCCAAAATACAATGCGAGTTTGGATCAATAGGGGATCTTTATAGGCTTTGCTCAATTCAAAGCCCCAAATCCAAAGTGATGGTCATCGGGGGACCAAATGTGGGACAACACATTAGTATAATCCCTAGAAATGTGGAATCGCCACCCAACATTAGTCCAGAAAAGAATCTAGGGAAGGAAAAATCTAAACCTCAATTAAAGAAGGCAAATTTCATCTTCGCCCTATTAAAGATTGGGTTCAAAAATTTGGTATAGCTAAGGGAAGAGGTTAGCCACCCCTGAGCTACCCAGATATTAGGATCCAATCTTTAGGCATCTTTGGTTCATTTTAATATTTTAACTGAGTTATTGATTAGTCTGATTAATGGTCCTCAAAATGCTTCTATTATAATCAAGCTAATTAAATCTTTCCATCAATCCAAATGGGAGTGGGGTCATGCATCATGGTATAGATATTATCATGCATACTCATACATCCATTCATCACAATCATCCATAATCATATAGGATGAAGGTTAAGATCAAATTCATGGTCTAACCTAAGTGAGAACACCTACATCAAAAGAAGGAGAACAAGTTAGTAAGTGAAAGGAACATAAGGCTAACTAAATTAACTAAAAGCACAAAGAAGGACCATAGCACATATTACCATCTCTCCCATGCAAAGGTGCCTAATCACACATTTAAGTCCATAATGAATATATTCCCATATCACAAATGAACAAGCAAAACAAGATTAAAATATATGAACCATGAGCATCAAAAGAGGTAAAAATATAATGCAAGTCACTTGGAGGATGTTGAATGGCCTAAGGCTAAAACTTATTACAAAAGAGATCTTAGGGTTGATGAACCCTCCATCTTATTGCTCATAAAAAACTAGGAATCCATAAGCACTACTAACCATAAATGAAGTTATTATGCAAATAAAAGTGGGAGATTGTATGGCCAAAACACTATTCACGTACTTTAAACATTAACACTGACATAAGAAGAGCTTTTAAGAACCTTGGAACCATAAGTTCCTCACTTGTTCACTTCCATGAAGTGATTAAAATAGAACTAAAATCATCATTAAACTAAGATGTAAATATATAAACACTAGCATAAGGTAAATCATGAAAACCATTTCCAATCCTATCAAAATTCCATTTGACATTAACCCTCCTTCTACTCTACTATTTGAGTCATAGAAGACCATAAAAAGTCACATGGGAAAGAAAAAATCTGAAAGAGAAGGAGAAAGTTTTGCAAAAATGTTTCCACAAAAGCAAGGTTGTACAACCCACTGTGGAGGCTATACAACCCTAAATGGTGGGTTGTACAACTTATATCAAGGCTGTACAACCCTCAATTTCTTAGTTTTTTGAAAAAAGAAAGAAGAAACAAAAGAAAGAAGAAAGGGAGATTTAACGGAGGAAGGGGGTTTTCTTAATGCCCTTAAGTGTTCTTTGCCTTCAGAGGCTCATTAGATGTCTAATATCCTCCAAAATGCTTAGTAAATGGACCAAAGCATAAAGATTGAGTCTTGTTCTACCATATAGTGAGTTAGGGTTTAGGGTTTCCATGCTAAGTAGTGTTTGAGAGTAAATGTTGGTAGAGTAATCATAGGGTTGTTCAAGACTCCTCATCCCTCTTTAAATAGGGGGGGGGGGGTATTTATAGGTGATGAATAAGTGCTAAAAGCCAGAAATGGTTCTAGTTACACCATATCTATATCCAATCACAGAGAGGGAGAGGGATCTGTCAGAATTAGGGTTTGCATGTGGGCTGTGCAACCAAGAATGGGTTGTACATCTATCTGTCAGAGCTATACAACCCTATGGTTTAAAGGGAGTGCTAGTTTCAGAAAGTTATAAGGGGTAGGGTTTATGGGAGCGTTGTACTAACCATTTACTTAGGCTGGTAGATTAGGTTTTGATTGTGGGCTTAATTTTGGGCTTTTGGTCTTAGGCTTGGCTTTGGGCTTCTTCAAGGTTTTATAAGGATTTCATCTCTTACTTTGGTAATTCCCCCTAACTTCTAGGAATTTATTCAATGATTTTCATCATTGGGATTTGCATCCAAAGGTTTATAATTCAACGCTTATAGTAAGGTTGAAACACCTTACTCATAAGAGCCATGAATGTAACATCTCTATCCTCATTCATTAGCATTCTCATATGAACATATTCATTGCTAAATAATTTGTAATCTCTCATGAACATATGCATTGGATAAATTATCATTTACATGTGTGAATTTGATAAGTACGACGATGACACTTGCACCATTGTATTTAAGACACTTAAACATAGATGTGATGTTCGTATAGTTACATGAAAAGTTATCTTATGTTGTGTACATGTTATAGTATCATAAATAATGGAATTTTAGAGCTTATTTGAAAGTATAAGGAGCATATGAGGATTAGTATATGGGTGGAGGTGAAGAAGGATTGAAAAAGGAGGACTAAAATAGAAAAATTGTGCTTTCAACCAATGGTAGTAAGACACTATGATTTTGTCTTATTAGAGTAAGTGTACACATTGAATTTCTCATCCTTTAGGAGTAGATTTGATAGGTAAAAATGTGAGGAGGTGCAACAAAAGAAAGAGAGCTAAGAAAGAAGGAAAGAAAGGAGAAGAAGAGGAAGAAGAGTAAGCTTAGCTAGGAAGGAAACCCTAAGCTTGTATAGTTTTGGCAAAAGAGGTAAGTGATTTAATTTGCTTCCCACATGAAATTTCTTACTCATAACATGTTAAACATGCATGATTATTACGAATTATGGAGTAATTTGAGATATAGCTCATGTATGGAAGTTGAAGCTCAAGAGAAACAACAATTGATTGTGTTAGTTTTATTGTTAGAGCAGATTTTTCACTCGTAATCTCATAACCTTATAAAAGGAATTAGGAAAATTTTAAACCAGGAAAGTTTTATCTTTATGCCCCAACTAAATTCACGTGATAGAGTTTTGGTTAATATGGTGTGTGTGAAGAGTTATGGCTCCATAATTCGGGTTGGTTTCACAACTTGCCGTGTAACGACCGTTTTCATCTGACAGAACTCATATTAATCTAATACCAATAACTGTAATAATCGTGTTCATTTACAAAACTCATACTATTCATGTCCACAATCTGTAATGCTACAATCGGTACCTATTAGAGCACTCAACATCTGAGATTTGCCTGTCGGCCCCGCGATGTCATACACACCGGGATTTGCACGTCTGCCCCGCGTATGCTTGAGCCCTCTCTGATACCAAAACTGTAACATCTAAATTCATTTGTCAAACCAATAACTGTGATACCCATTGTTCTCATTTGTAAATCAGATTTGATACCACATAATTGTAACATCACAACGTGGCTACAGTTGGTACCTATCAGAGAACTCAATATCCATGATTTGCCCGTCGGCCCCGCGATGTCATACACACCGGCATTTGCACGTCTGCCCCGCGTGTGCTTGAATCCTCTGATACCACCAACTCTAACTATCGTCTTCAGTTGCAAATCATGGCATTTCATGTTCCAAAGTGCATACACATTAAGGTTTATTCATCATACATATGTATTTAATGTACACATGTTTTAACTAATGTCAGGACCAATGACCATAACTTGTTCCTATCAAATGTATGTACATGACGCAAGGAGAGAGAGTTGGAATTCAGCCAACGACCTGTGTTCCATATGTCTTTATGCAAAACTTTATGTATCAAAGTGTCCAAAGTCTATGCTTTAGTATCTGAAAAATAATTGCAATTTGGTGAGTCGCGACTCAGTGAATAAAAACAATAATGAAATCCTCATGGCATAGTCCATAATCAAATATCATCAAAATACATTGCAAGTCTAACAATTGACTATGCAAGTGCAAATGCAATAGCTTTGTGTTTATCGTGACCGAGCAAGGTAAACATTGCTCCCAGGATATTCATGTGATTCATGTAACATATGATTTGGGACCTATTGGTCCATCTTCCCGTAATTTGCAAGTGTTTGACAAGTCGGCCACAACGCCCCTTTTAGTTCCATATGCAAGTGCTTATTCACAAATGATATGCCAAGTAATCGTTAAGAGCATTTAATTCTCACTTGGCCTGTATTCCCATGTAACATGTAATAATTCAATCATATATA
>CATIWR010091876.1:0-12869 GCA_949677035.1 Omphalea diandra | reverse complement strand
GACCAATCATAATGTTTCTTTAGTTTTTCTATTTAGTTTAGGATTGCCTTTTCCTTATTACATTAGGAAATATTGAATTCTGTTAGGGAATGTATACCAAATCCTAATTAGTTTTGGATTAAGCATTGTAAGGCTATAAATAGCCCTTATATTCTGCCAAAAGGAATGGAATTCAATCAATATTATTATTGTTAGCAATTTTGCTTGTGGGATTAAATTCTCTTCTTAAGTTCTTGAGTGGACTTGGTGAGATTGTTGAGTGAAGGCTTAATAATTTCACAAACTTGTTAATTCTGATCTTAAATTGGCTTGGTTAATTTAAGGTTTGAGTTAACACAACTTTGAATCTTTATAACTTAAGTTGCTAGAAACAAGTTTTCTAGAGGTCTAGTTGGGATTTGAAGATCAAAACTTCAATACTTGGTTTGATAGATTTTGGGCAACTATTCTTTAGCATAAGGGTAAGGATCAATCCAACCTTATTCGTATCATAATGGTAGGCTTCCTAAATGGTCTTTCACACTCTTTCAACTTTTACTTTAGTTATTACATATTTTATGCCCTAATTTTTGCCTAAGCCACCCTTTCGAATTCTCGACTTAACAAATTTTCTTCTTTTTTCTTTGTTCTTTTTTCTTTCTTCCTTTTTTTTTCCATTCTTTAATTTTTTCCTAAGCTGCCTTTCTGGGTTTTTAACTCAACAGGCTATTTTTAATTTTCTCACCTCCTCACATTAAGTACTTCTTTAGCCTATCCACGTTTACTGGCTCGAAGAACTCTTCCCATCCATGTCTGATAATTTTATGACATTGCCTGAGTAGATATACTTGACCACATAAGGACCTTCCGAACTTTGCTTGAATTTTCGTCAAGGGTCTTAAACATGCAGTCGAATTTCTTTTATCACAAAATCTCCAACTCTCATTATGCTTGCTTCACTCTTTTATTGAAAATGAGTACCACCCTGGTTTGGTATAACTAGAATGGTAGAAAGCCTTTAATCTCTTCTCATCTAATAAAATTAGCTATTCAAATTGACTTCTTATGGGTTTTTTTTTTTTACTTTAACAACACTATTTACTTGTGGCCTGTAAGGTAATGATTACTGGTGGGCCACCTTGTACTTCTCAAAGATTACTTTGACCTAAAGTTGAAAATGAGCACCATTATTTATTACAATATGTGAGGCATAATGTAATAGCAAATAAGATTTTTCCCTATGAACCAGACCATCTGCTTTGCCCCCAGATTGCTAAAAGATTCAGCTTGTACCCATTTCAAAAAATAATCTACTGCTACCATAATATACTTATGCTCCTTTGTAGAAGCAGACTTGATCTCTCTAATCATATCAATATTCCATTTTGCAAATGGCCAAGGCAAAGTCAAATTCTATAACTCCATTGAAGGCAGATGGTTAAGGCTGCCATAGACCTAAAATTTGTGATAATTTATAGTAGTTTAGACATAATCACATTCCATAGTTGTCTAATCATAACCCATCCTAAGAATCATTCTAGCCAAGGCATTCCCATTCATATGAGATCCACAGATCCTTGCATGTACCTCTTTCATCACCTTGCTTATTTCCTTTTTCACTAGGCATCTTTATGTGAACCCCTATTAGATATCCGTTTGTAAATGCCATTGTAAAATATAAATTATGATGCTAGCTTGTGAATTATGTCCCTATCTTTCCTTTATGCTCCTTCAAGATACTCTTTACTTTCCAAATATCTCTACATATTATAGTACTATAAATTATTTTTTATTTATGCTTGCATCACCTTTTTATTAACATAACATGATAGTGTAGACTTAAACGTAATTAAAAACTTCATTGGCACCCTCTCCTATCGATCCTAAATAGAAACCAAAGTGGCTAAGGCATCTGTCATTGTAATAACTTCTTGTAATAAATGGTGAAATATGATCCTTTGGAAATTTTGATGTTCCAAATACGGGCACAAACGTTGTTCCATTAATTCCCACTCATCAATTATTAGAGACATGATCAATAATGAATCCCCAAATACTTTTGTTATCCTTACCCTCATCAAAATTAATAATTCTAGCCCCAACATACAAGTTGCGTAGTTAGCCATTTTATTAGTCACCTTGAAGTCTAGTTTCTTAACTATAGGGAATAACTCTCCTTCTAGTGACTTTAAGATTGCCCTTATGCTAACCTTTTTCTTGTTCATTACTCCATCGAATTACATTTTTCACCCTTGGGGTTCTGTTGCTCCTAACCATTCATTTGGGAACTGCAGCAATTTGGATCTTCCTTCCACAAGTAGTTAATTGGCCAAATACTGTACAACTGCTCACCCCTTAATCACCTTCTCAGTTACATACATGATGTTAAATTCTATCAGAATATCAACCATTTTGCCAATTTTTCTAGTCAAGGAAAGGGTTTTGTGCAAATACTTGATTAGATTGAGCTTTGAAACCATTTTAATAAAGTACGACTAGAATTATGCCTCACTACTTTATAGCTCACATCAATGCCAATCATGTATTTTTTTTTTTATTGGGTTGTACCTCTCTTCATAAGGAAACAATTTCTTATTGAGGTAATACATAGTGTGCTCATTCCCTACCTTCTTATTGAGGTAATACATAGTGTGCTCATTCCCTACCTCATCTTCTCATGCCAACATCGCTCCTACAAATTCTCTTTTATTTCAAATATAAAATTAATGTATTTTTTAACTTTAGGGGCTTTAGTAGTGATGGGTTGGTCATATACTCTTTTATCTTTTCAAAGACTTTTTTACACTACTCATTCCAAACCATTGTCTAATACTTTCCTAATAATTTAAAAATCAACTCATAGACAAAAGTGAGTTGAGCTATGAATGTATTGATGTACTAGAGATGACCTAGGAATTCCCTGAACTTCTTTCTCTATCTTTAGCATAGGCATATCTTAAATGGCTTTTACCTTATCTCAATCTAGGTTCATATCCTTTTTGTTCACCATGTGTCCTAATAATTTGCTTAGCGCAACCTTGAACAAAAAATTATTAGGACTTAGTCTTAATTTATATTACTCAACTCCCTTCAAAAAATTTTCTAAGGCTTCAACATGTCCCTCACTTGTTTCATACTTCACCATCGTGTTGTCTATATAAACCTTTACTCTTTTATGAATCAGGTCATGAAACAAAGTGGTTGCCATTCACTAAGGATTACTCTTGCATTCTTTAATATAAATGGCATTCACTAACAACATGTACCTTATTTAGTGATGAAAGCTATCTTTACTTTGTCCATAATTACCATAAGGATATGATTATAACTAGAAAACACATTTATGAAAGAATACAAAACACATGTGACAATATTATCCATCAGTACATTAATAAGGGAAATCATCCTTGGGGCATGCCTCATTATTACTCTTTTATCCTTCTTTGCTACTAATACTATATTAGCCAATCATTCGAGGTAGTCAACTATCATGACTTGGATTCTAGACCATATCGGTGCTAGGGAACTAGAAGGCTTAAGGCATCTAAAACCCATAACAACCCTAATTACTCCTGGTTTAAGCCTACCTCTAAGCTCTCTAATATCTTAAATCTTAAATTTAGACTTGCTGGCCCATAAACCTTACTAACTTATTTTTGCCTCATTTAAATTTTTAAGATAATACAAATGGGAGACAAAGATTTAACTTAAGCATAATCCCAAATATTTCATAAAAACACTTTTTTATATTATATTATAGCCTTTTTACTCTTTTTTATTAAGTCATAACTAGGGAAGTATATACTTACCAATTGATTCCTTTTATTCCTTCCTTTTCTTACTTTTCATTATATACACATCATTGAACATTAAACTCTCCCATTTAAACAATCTTAAAACTAAGGGTCCATTTAAGGCCATTCTAGCTATAACATTCTAACTATTTAACATTTATCTTACATGGGCCAAAAATCTTATTTAGTATAGCTTAACATCAATTACATTAATCATACTCACTTTATAAATTAATGTTAGACATATACATATCACATTATTCGTAACTTAAACTTTATGGAGATTACTAAGGATACACGATATATTAACATTTTCTTAATACGTTCATAACTCTTTAATATACATGTACATTATTACTCTAGGCAACTATGAAGAAACATTATAGTTCCTTAATAATATGTGATACATAACTTAAAACCATCGTTCATAACCTTTAACAGTTAAAACCATCATTCATAACCTTTAACATTTAGCCATCAATCCTAATATCAATGTTATGCTTAACCTTCAAAGCAATTTTTGCGTGTGGGAGAGAGTTGAGCTCCTAATGGGAAACTCAGTGAGGAATTTATATTGTCCATATATGCATCACATGCCTTTACATGAATATCTCTAACTATATAACACATCAACTACATCCTTCATTTACTTGGCAAATCATTGCAAATATGGAAAATTAAGTCCATAGAAATACTTTTTTGGTTTACTTATCTTTTTTACATTAGAGTTGCCTCACTAATCATGTGCTCAAGGGAGAGTTTCCTTACCATCTATGTCTTTCTCTTTCACATGACAATTTTCTCACCAATTATGTCATGCATACATAACATTTGAATAATATCATATACATCTCAACTCTTACATAGCTAGTTATAAAATATTTAGATTTTGATACAAATACAGGTGCCTAGTCCCTAACCCTATACAATATTAAACAAACCCTAAGGATCTATTCAAGAAATCAAATAATTGAATCTTTAAAACCCATCTATACCTTTAGAAAATCTATTTTTTAGCAACCTAAGTTATAAAATTTTAAATTTTATCAATTCAAAATCCTAAATTAACTAATGTCAATTTAAGCTTAGAATCGAGTAGTTTTGTGAAATTACTAAGTCTTCACTTAACAATCTTATCAAGTCCCTTCATGAACTCTAGAAAGAGAACAATCACACATAAGCAAAATATTTCAAAGGAAAAATATTATTTAATTCATTAAATTTGGTCGAATGGTAGGCTTTATATACTTTTACAATGTTTAAGAAATAAGAAGAAAAACCTTAAAACCCTAGGTATAATTCATCCATAAGAAGTTAGCAACATTAAAATAGGCTAAACATCATTTTCCTAATGAAATAAGCAAGGAAATAAGACTTGTGATTAGCTAATAGGTATATTCGATAAACAAAAGTATTCCTAAGGTAAAACACTTATTAAAGTTCCTTACAAGCTTAAAAGACTAACAAAATATCCTAAAGATGTATAGAAAATCTCTTTTAGCCAATAAAAAAGAAATAAGATATGATTAGGAAAATAATGCAAGCAAAGCAAATCATGGTGTATCTTGGATTTTGACTTTATCCATGACTTTGACTTGTTAACTTTGAGTTTGACTTGATGACTCATCATCCTTATCCATCCATGTTGGTGCCACCTTGTACTATGCTAAGACATGTTATCTTATCTTAGTTAAAACATTATCCATTTGTTAACAAACTTTATCTATTATGTCTTAATTAAGACAACCTTAACAACCTTATCCTTTTATGTCTTTAAATGACATATCTTTCCTAACAAAACCTTGTCCTAAAACCATGGAATTTTCAACTTTCTTCTAACATGTTGGCTTCATTAGTCATTCCTGGATTGGGCTTATATTGGGCTTTTACCGAGCCCATCAATGATCCACTAAATGCTTCATGCACCAACTTTGGGCTTTAATCTCTATTTTCCAAACCTTAAGTATAATGGGCCAAATGGGTTTTATCTGCATTTATAAATGCACCAAAAGCATATTAAACTCCTTTAACCATGCCATTAACATTAGCCCTTGGAAATTGAATAAATAATCAATGATGGGTGCTAACTAAGACCGTATCATACCTCCTTATTTGAAAAAATTCATCTTCAAATTTTGGTCTGCATTAAAACAAAAAGAAACATAAGAACTAATAAACATAAAATAAAATACTAAACCAACCATGTTTTAATGCAAGTCTTTCCACTAAGATCAAAGACAAACCTTATGTAACTACTTAAAGTAAGGTTAGAAAATGAAGCAAAGCAACATAAATCATATTGCAAATGGAAAATGTTTAAGATGTTAAGAATGAGCAGCGCTGAGGCAACTCGAGAGGGAGGTGAATTGGGTTGTAAATAAAAACACAAACAAGTAATGCAGAAGCAACAAATAGGCACAAATCAATACACAAATTTTATAGTGGTTCAATAATGTGCCTACTCCACTCCCCAAGCTTTCACTTAGCCTTTTTCAATTCCTTTTGCAAGCTTAAGAACCTTTCCTTTTCAACACTTAAGGACAACTTGTCCTTTCATAGGCTCAAGGATAACCTTTCCTTTTTTAGGCTCAAGAGTAACCTTTAAGCTACTCTCTTTTATAAGGAATAAGTGAGCCAACCTACTCCTTGGTATATTTCTAAGCACAATACCAACCCTTACAACCACTAGCAAGAATGAATCCAAACAGTGCCAAATCCTCTAAATTAGGCAATAAATACACTTTTAGCACTCCAGAATACCTACTCTCAATAAAGTAACAAAATTATCCTCACTTTTCCTAAGTACAACCAATACCTAAAAAGGTTTACATAAAGAGTTACAAAAAAGTTCTCTATTTGTTTACAAATGATCTCTAAAGTTTTATCAATCTATTTAGTCTTTATAAAAGCTCCTTATATACCCAAACTACAAAAATGAGCCATTAAAATACTTGAAGTTAAGTCTAACCATTTTTCTTTAATACTAACTGTTAGAGGAGAAAAACACCTATTATTTCTCACAACACCAATGGAACTTGTAATGGATAGCTCTGACACCCGTTGTCAATCTTCCATGATTGTTGATCTCCATTTTAATGCTTATTGACTCATGATCAATGCTTGTAGTGGATTTCTAAGAAAGCATGAACTTGATGCTCTATTTTTCAAACTTTGTACAATTATTTTCCATGCTCATAGAGGACTTGCAATGCCGATTGGAAAATCCTTTAATGCCTATTAAGAGAGGCTAATATCCATTTTGAGTTTCAGAATCTTTAGGTCAATCTTGGATATTTTTCCAATGTCTATTATAAATATGCAATGTTTGTTGCTTGGTCAGATCAATGCCAATTGCGAATCCTTAACACCAGTTGTGATGTCTAACACATCTCAACCTGAATCACTTATTTAACGCCTACTAAGCATTCTCTCAATGCTCATTGAAAAGTTTAATGATCATCGTTCATTCTTTAATGCCCATTGAATTTGCTCAATGCCTGTTAGAGACTTGCAACACATGTTGGAAAGCAATATCACAACATTCTCACCCTATATAATATAAAAACACTAAAATACAAATCTTAGAACATCTAAAGTTTTTGTCATTGTTTTGTTATCATTCAAAACACATCATTCAAAGTACAAAAGCAATACCAATGCCTTAGGGTCATTTGTTCTTCAAACAGTTTTCCCCTTGACACAACATAAGACTCCATTTAAAATGCTTTTTCCACTAAACATTAGTAAATGTCTCCCATCTAACCAAATAAATATTTAAGGAACACACATTTGATTTAAAACACTTAAAAGAATTCCAAAAGCTTGTTTCCCATCTAGTATGGAAAAATACTAAAGCATCAAATTTCCTTAGGGCATAAACACTAGATAAAGAAAAATCTAAGTTTATCAAAATAAAATTTAGAAACTAAAGAAGAATTAGGAATGCAAGAAGCAAAAGAATCTTTGAAATCAAAACAAAATTTTCTGTCAAACAAAAGTTTAAAACCAAAAGAAGAATAAACAAATATTTTGAAACATAAAAAAATAGAGTGAAAAAACAAAAATTTGGAAGAAGAAGGGTTGGAAACATAATAATGAGAATTAAAAGATTTCAAATGTCTAGAGATAAAGGAAGGAAAACATAAACTAAATTTAAAGGGAAATAAATGCCTAAAGGATAAATACCAAATGCAAAAACTAGGAAAAAAAGAATGGTTCCTATAAACTAAATATTCAAAATATAAGAGAAACTCATAAAAAAATAATAGAATCAAAATAAAAAAGAAGTTCTAAAATGTTTAAAATGAAAACTAAATTTAAAAATGCAAAAACAACATCTAAGAAGAACCAAACAAATGTTTACTATTAGAATTAAACTAACAAAACATAGAAGAAGAGTTTAAAATGTAAAGTCTATAATTAAAACATTGCAAACATGTAGAACGTAGAAGAAGCAATGCAAAAACAAGAAGTAAAAGAACAAAACAATCTTTAGAACAAAAAGAACATCTAAAAATGTTAGGAAAAAAATAAGAAATAAAAAATGATTCCATGCATAAAGGTGCAATCAATTTTTTAACCTCACTTTTCTTTGTTGCCTGTGTTTTTACTAAAGAATTAATAGTAAAGTTGTTTTAAAGCTCCTTCCTTAGCTATTCCAATGAAAATAATCCCTCATACCCTTTAGAAAGAGAAAAAAAAAAGCATTATACAAGATATCATATAAATGGTTGTAGCAATATAAGTTTCTCTAAACAAGTTCATGGTTATGGGTATTTATTAAGAATAACTCCCATCACTCTTTTTTTCATAAAGAACTTTCATTTACACACCCTCTCCTTTTGTATGCACATCTATTGGGCTTTGTGGATTCCCTCTAAGCTTTCATTCTTCCACTATAGGCTCACACTTCTCTATTATTTTCACACAACTCTCCTTTTACTATGTAATAATTATTTCCTTCTCACTCTTATGTGTATTATCTCTCTCCCTCTCTTTTTATTTTATTTTATTTTCGAACATCATCATCTTCAGCTATAATAAGTACATCAATTCAAGCACTCTTGATGTTTCATGGTTGCGTTTGAATGAGTGGAATCTTATTTGTGATTCAATCCTTATATTTACCAATAGAGGGTGGAGAGGATAAGGATTTTACATTGGTAAGAACCCTAAAAAGTGGCACATCATTATACCAATGAGGGATCCTTGAGGCCTCACGTAAGTTTAAAACCCTTTTTATCCACATGATGGTCAATGGGGGACCAAGATGGGATAATACATTAGTATCCTCCCTAAAAGATGTGAAGTCGCTACTTGACATTGATCAGGACAAGAATCCGAACAAGGTGAAACTTGAACCTAACTAAGTCATTTAGAAGGCCCAATTTGTCTTCACCCATCATTAATCAGGTTTGGAAAATGGGTACAAGTTATGAAAGAGGTTAGGTACCCCCCAAATTGCCTAGATATTGGGATTTGGCCTTCAGGCTTCTTTGGTTCACTTTTATCATAGTAACCACATTGTTAATTAGTCTGGTTAATGCCCTAAAGCATATTCCTAATGTAATCCAGTCAGTAATATCAAGTGATCAACAATCTCAATGGAAGGGAAGTCATGCATCATAACATAGGGTGGAACATACATATCATCCACATCATGCATTTTAAAAGGGAATGGGGTTCATGCAACAAAGCGTATGGAAAGACATGCATATCATCATTCACTTATGATCAAGCTTGGTAATGGTCACTAAAACTACCACTTATGGCTAAAGCAAGATAGCCATATACACCCAAAAGAAGCACACAAGTTAGGAATCATGAAAACACATAGAAAACGTCAAGGCAAAGAAATGAGGTTCATGTATAGATCTCACCATGTCTCTAAGTTAAGGAACCTAAACATATTTCTAAGTCTAATAATAAGAACATCCCAACATCACATAAACCAAAGCGCATTAAAGCATCAAACATGCTAAATATTTAAGTTATGAAATAAGAAAAATCATAAACTTGAAATGCAATGGCATTTTGGAGGATATTAATTGCCCAGTGAAAAATCATGAAAAAAGGGATCTAAGGTCATTAAACCCTCTCCCTCATTGCCCTTAAGGAGCTTAGCATCCATAAACATCAATATTCACTAAAAAGGGTAGGATACTAATCGATAAGAGGTGAATTATAAGGCCAAAATACATATTTAGCAATCGAATCAAAAGTGATACCAAAATGCTACTAACCATTACATGACTCTCAAGATCCTAAGAATGTTTATTTTTTGCTTGATCATAGCCAAAATGAAGTTAAAACATAAATTTAAATGTTCCAATGAAGCATAAGATGAGTGACTATAAAGTCTTAATATATAAGAACCCAAAAGAAAATATCATCATCTTATTATTAGATTAAATAGGGATCCTAGGCCATAAGACCTACTCCTATTATGCCAACGAAACTCCCATAAATCATTGAAAACAATTTGGGAGTATTAAAATCTAAATGAGAAGAAAAGTTAAATTTCATTCTATCCATAATCAAAAGTAGGCTGTATAGACCATTTTGAGGTCTGTACATCTATAAGGTTGGTTGTACGTACTTCATGAAGTCTATATAGCCTTTAAAGATCGGGTTTTTGAAAAGAAAGAAGAAAAGAGAAAGGGGGAGAAGAAAAGGGGAAAGGGTTCTTGGATGCTTTTGATGTGTTATCTTTCCCTTAGAGGCTCACTATGTTAATTTTATCCTATAAAATGCAATGGAATGCTTAGGAATGGAATGTAAAAGGCCTTATTGTACCTTGGGTTTGAGTGATGGTGAAGTAGGGATGGTGTTTTCTATGTTATGTGATGTTTATGAAGAGAATTTGGAAAATTGTCACTAGGGTATCCAACCCTCTCCTTTCCTATTTAATGGTGTAGGATTTATACAGGAATAAGGTGCACTAGACCCTAGGATGGGTTTGGTAGCATGGTGTTTACTTCTTATCACATAGAAGACCATGAAAGTTCTAGAATTAGGGTTTTTTAGAGGTTTGTACAACTAAGAAGTTACTTATACAATCCTCCAACATGGTTATACAAACTTTGGGTTTAGGACGACATGATTCTAAAATCTTTCAAAGGTTAGAGTTTATGGTATGGTTGTACACCAAAGTGCAGGGTTGTACAACCAAGTGTAGGGTTGTACAGCCAAGCATAGTGGGTTGTGCAACCCATTAAACTTAGGTTGGTAGTCTTAGGTTTTAGCTTTTATGGGCTTAGGTTTGGTTTTAAGGCTTATCCCAAGGTTTCCTAAGGCCTTGCCTTTTTTTTTATATATAATTTTCTTTCTATGCTGGGCAATAATTTTAGTGATTTTCATCATTGAGCTTAAATCCTAAGGCCTAGAATTTTATGTTCACAATCATCATATATGAGATCTATAATTTGAAAATTGGAACAAACTTCTAATGGTGGTACCTCATCATCATGTAAGCTAGTACTCACCATTCTCCAATTTAATCATAACATTTTTTATTTGTACCAATATGTTCATACTTTTAGCTTTTAACACTCGTATCATCATGTATAAAAGAAGTTTGAATGTTAATTGTACCTTAGAAATAAGAATCTCATAACAAATTGTAACCTTTTGAATTTTAATTTTATTTGCTTGTAAAACAATTCACTATAGGCATTTGGTGCAAACCACTTTGACATTCTTTTCATTAGCTGTTGCCATATAGAAATAAGGTTTCATCCACAATGTTCTCTAATTAATGTCAATTGTTCCCACCATAGCATAACTTTATCTTCAAATTGAAATGTAGCAGTTAGTACCTTATTTTCCTCAAAATAGTTGTGGTATTTGAACATGATCTCCACTTGCTTTTCCCGTGTTATGTACTCCTTGAAACTACCTTTACCATAAAATATTAGAATTATTGGCATCTTGTTGAGAATTTGCCTCTTTTCCTACTAACCTACCATTGTATAGCAAAAGCAAGAAAACAAATAGAAACCTCAAAAAACACTACCTCATATGTCTACACTCAACAAGACGACACTCCTTTAGTGTTTCTCATAATAAGAGGGATCTTAAGATTGATGAATCCTTTCCCCATGTAACTCTAAAAGAGCATGACATCCATATGCACCACTAACCATGCAAGGTTAGCATACACCACAAGAATAGGAAAGATTGAAGACCAAAGCAATATTCATAAACTTTAAGCATAAAAACTCCTAAATCAAAATGAGCTCTCAATGTTAATGGAGTCTCAAGTTCCTCACTTGATCATGGCCCTAAGATGATTAAAATGTAATAAAAACACCTCATTGAAATCAAATGAAAGATCCCAAAAGTCTTTTGTTGTGATAAGCAACAAAAAGCCATATGAAACATAACCAAAACTCCTTTTTTGAAGTTAATAATGAACCTAGTTCATTAAACCTCACCTTATTCTACCACTGGAGTCACAAAACATCATTAAAAAGAGGTTTCAAAAAGAAAGAAATTTGGATAGAGGAAGAAGATGAACTTTGCAAAAAAGTGTCTACCAGGTAAACTGGGTTGTACAGCCTAATATCAAATCTATATAACCTATAGACATGGTTGTACAACTCGTGCTTCATATAGCTTTGAAAACAGAGAAAGAAAAAAGAAAGGGAAGATTGTTGAAGAAAAAAATAAGAAAGGGAAGAATGTGGAAGACTATTAGATGGCTTTGTGTGTTTTTATGCCCCTAGAGGCTAACAAGTTCAATATTCTTTTATAAAATGCTTAGGGAATGCACAAAAATGAAGAGATTAGGTCTAGCTCTACCTTCGAGTGAGTTAGGGTTTAAGGTTTATGTTTTTAAGGAATGTTTGAGAGGTGATTTTGGCATAGCAACCTTAAGGTTTTCAAGCCTTTTCCATTTCTTTAAATGATGGGGTATTTATAGGTATTAGGTGAGTGCATGATGCTAGGAATAGTTCTGGTTCCACCATGGATGCATCCAATCATAATGAAGGAGATAAAGGTACTTAAATTAGGGTTTTCACATGGGTTGTACAACCAAGAATGGGTTGTACAATGATCTATCAGGGCTATGCAACCCTTGGATTTAAGGAGGGA
>CATIWR010091855.1:0-100042 GCA_949677035.1 Omphalea diandra | reverse complement strand
ACCTATGTATTATACGTTCATTTAGATTTGATATAATTTTTTTCCTCAATCAAGAATTTTGTAATAAGATATATCTTTTTATTTTCCTTTGTCAATAAAACTACAATTCCTCTCAGATTTTATTACTTTGGCAATAAAATTTGATCTCCTATTTATCATACTTTCATTTAGATTTGATATATATATATATATATATATATATATATATATAACAGACCAAATGTTCTTAAAATTTGACAAATGACACCTTTTCTTCAAGTGACATCTCATCCTAAGATCTTATGCCATATTAATTACATCATAAATTATATCATAAATTATATCATTGTATTCATTCACAAATTAAGGCATAAATTATATCATAAATATAATTAATTATAGAAAGATTCAAATTCCTAACCACATCTTTAAAAATTTTCATAACGAAAATTTGATCACCTAAATGCTATTAATTCCAATTTATAACAATATTATTATTATACTATTTTTATCCCAAAATGATTGACAAAATTTTATTTTCATGAGAATTAAAAAATTAATTAATTACAGTTATTTTGTGTATTTTAACCACTTTCTTCTAAAATATCCCTATTTATTTTTTATTTTATCAACATTAATAAAGTATAGTTATTAATGTTGCTTATGGATGTGAACTCTTTTTTTTTTTAATATTATATATAAAAAATCTTATAATAAAATGACAAAAAGATTATTGGAACTTTAAAAATAGTACATTGAAAATACAAATTTAAAGTAAAGAACATGAGTAGTAATTTATTGATAGTGTGGAAATAGATATCAATTAATAAAAGTATATTAGACAATTGTTTTATTAACTATCAACCAAAAAAAAGAAATTGTCAATTATTTGGTGTCTAAATGCTATTAATCCCAATTTATAACAGTATTACTATTATACTTTTTTCATCCCAAATGATTGGCAAAAATTTTTTTCACGAAAATTAAGAAAATTAATTAATTATAGTTATTTTGTATATTTTAACCACTTTTTTACTAAAATACCCCTATTTATTTTTTATTTTATCAACATTAATAAAGTATAGTTATTAATGTTGCTTATGGATGTCAACTCATTTTTTTAATATTATACATCAAAAATCTTATAATAAAATAAAAAAATTATTAAATAGGACATTAAAAATACAAATTCAAAGTAAAAAATATGAGTAGTAATTTATTGGTAGTGTGAAAATAAATTTTAATTAATAAAGGTATATTAGACAAATGTTTTATTAACTATCAAATAAAAAAGGAAATTATCAATTATTTTGGAATGCCTAAAATAGAAATTTTGTCAATTATTTTGAAACAGAAAGAGTACAAAATAATTTATTAAAATCTTTAATTAAGCTTAATCTGAAAAGTTAGGCCAAATTTAATGAAAATTCAATGCTCAAATGGTTTGAATCTATAATTCAATGCAATTTTTAGGCAATAAATTGTAATTTGCAACGATAAGAATATTTTTCATAATATTTTATTTTAATTTTTAAAATCACAACACAAAAAGTCATAAAATCACTTATACAAATATCCAAAAATTATAACCACCTCTATAAATATTGGTGTAATGGTAATTTATTTCATAAATATTATAAATTGTCATTTATAATAATAATAATGCCACATATAATAATTTATTAAAATTTTGAAGACCATTAGTAAATTAATTAAATGCATTACTATTTCTTCAAAATTTATATAAAGATAAAATCTCATTCTAAGATCTCATGCCATAACTTATATAAATAAATTAATTCATATATATTAATTAAATTTTATTATTAATTATGTCATAAATTATATTATTGAATTCATTCACAAATTAAGGCATAAATTATATCTTAAATGTAATTAATTATTGAAAGATTCAAATTTCTAAGCTCCTGTTTAAAAATTTTCATAACAGAAATTTGGTACATAAATGCTATTAATTCCAATTTATAATAGTATTATTATTATACAAAATAATTTATCACAATTTTTAAGAACATCATAAATGCGCCAATCAATTAATTAAACTTAATCTAAAAAAATTAGCCCAAATTTAATCAAAATTCATTGCTCAAATGGTTTGAATTCGTAATTCAACGCAATTTCTATGCAATAAATTATAATTAAAAATGATAACAATACTTTTCATAATATTTCGTTTTAATTTTTAAAACCACAATAAAGAAGTCATAAAGTCACTTATACAAATATCCAAAATCATAACTACCTCTATAAATATTGACATATTGGTAATTTATTTCATAAATACTATAAATTCTCATTTATAACAACAATAATGCCACATATAATAATTTATTAAAATTTTGAAGACCATCACTAAATTAATTAAATGCATAACTATTTCTTCAAAATGTAATTTAAAATGACAATTTCATAATATTTTATTTCAAATTTTAAAGACCACAGAAAAGAAGTTATAAAGTCACTTACATAAATATCCAAAAATCATAACCACCTTTATAAATGTTGGCATAACGGTAATTTAATTCATAAATTCTCATTTTTATTATTATTATTATTATTATTATTATTATTATATCGCACAAAATAATTTATTAAAATTTTGAAGACCATCATTAAATTAATTAAATGCATGACTACTTTTTCCAAAACTTATATAAAGATGGAAAAGTGATCATTCCATTTCATCCCATATTTTAGGTACTAAATTCACACATTACTTTCAAAAACAAAAACATATGTATTTTTAACAAGCAATTTACTCGATCATTCCAATTTTCACATCAATGTTCAATCAATTAAACCATCAAAATAGTTTTTACAAAACACATAATCCAACGCAAAAAAAAAAACAAATTATGAAATACTCGAGTATTGATGTGTTGCTGAAGGTATTTTTGAAAGATGTGAGGAGATGGCAGATGCAAATCTTAACATACAAAAGGATCAAACATGTCCATAAGACACAAATATCAAGTAATGGTAAAATTGGTTAGTTACTAATTTTTCATTGCTCATAATAAAGTCGTTTTACCATTTTAAAAGAATTTTCAAACCTTGAGAAAATAATACAGGAACATAAAAGATTATCTATATTGGAAGTGGCACTACCCTAACAATAATAAATAGTGTAAAAAATAGAGAAAACTGAGCATGTTGTATGATATGTTTTTACATATATATTTTATGAGAAAAAACTTTTCACTCTTAATTTGATCTTTTACGTTCTAAAAGAATGTCATATAAAGAAAAAATAGTATGCAAGTATGCAAAAATTGGGTCATTATTACAACAACAACAACAATAATAATAACAAAAAAATACAATATTAATTTACTCTTTTAATGATCAAGATATAAACCTAGCTATTGAAACAAAACAAATTTAAATACAAAAATATATAAAATCAAAAATTTAATATTAATAAAAAAATATACAATCCAAAAATAGATTGCTCAAATTAAATAAAAAATGTGATATATAACTCAAAGAATAAAAGCATTGGAATAAAATATATGAAGGACATAAACAATACATCAAATGATATATCCACAAAAAATAAAATAAGAATAAAAAATAAATACAAAGAATAAAAGTACTATTAAACTATCTAATTAACTGCATATTATTTATAATAGAACTAAAAGAACAAGAAAATAATATGTACAATAAATACTTACAAAAAAAAGTTAAAAAAAAACTATATATTTCAATATATTACTCAAACAATAATAAAAAAAATTAATTAAAATGTCTTATTTCAATAAATCTGTGCATCACATATACATAAAACTAGTCTATATAAAGAAATAAAGAATAATAATAATAACTTAACCTTCTCAACACTCTTGAACAAAACCTTCAGATAATGATAATAGATTAAGACTCATTTTATTTCACGAAAAATAATTTGTCTGAAAAAATAGTTTTTTAAAAATATTCATAGTTTTTTAAAAATATTTTCTTTTAAAAATATTCTCTAAGTAATATATTTTCTTGTGTTTGAGATACATATATTCTTTAATATATCATTTAAATTCATATCCATTGTAATATGAGAAGAGAATAACAACAAGACAATAACATTAAGTAATAAATGAAATTTGAAACATATAATCATATAATAATGTTTTCAAGTTCAAATTGTACTCATTATTGATATCTGAAAATGACATGTAAAACTATAATCATATTGATCTCATAAAAATACACTTTAATTAATTATGTATATTATATAATTTGGTCAGATGGTTGTTTTTAGCTGTAAAAACAAGAAGTTACAGGTTAATTATAGTTTAAGAATGTTTTGTTCACTTGGATGGTATCGGCTTCTTATCACCTTTTTTTTTTTGTTTTTTGCTTGAATGTTATGCTCCTATAAAAAATATATTTAAGTTGCTGCATTATTTATACAAATCATAATACAATTCTATTAAAGTTAATTTACTTCAACCAATGAGGTTTAATGGACTATTTATTAGTATTTTTATACTAATAAATATAATCTTTTTTTTTTGCTAATATCTTAAATAATATTATGATATCTTAATTTTATGCTATAATTGTCTTCAATTACACTTTTAGTAAATAGCTACAATTATTTTACAATTTTCTTTATTATATTTTATATTAATGATAAGAAATTATAATCAATGTAAATATATTTATTAAATTCAATGATAAAGACTTTTGCTATATATTTTTAAAAAGTAACAACTTAATATTAAGTATATCATGTATTCTTTTTCTATTTGATTTATTTAGTGCTCTAAAATTGTGTTTTCTTTTATTAAATCTCAATACTTATTAAACTAAATTTAATATATATATTACAAAATAATGTAATTATTTCTGTTACAGTAACTTTAGCAGAAAAAAAGATTTTTTTTAAAAAAAAAAACCTCAAAGAGGGGTTTAGTTGGCTGAATCTGAAGGAAAAATAGCTCAAAAATGTTGAATTTTAGTGTTTAGTTTGTCTGAGAAAGTTATATTTCTGAGAAAGCTACAATCTTGAACTTATGAACCCCACATTTACTTTTCTATCTACATGGAAAAAAACTTTCTCATCTCAAGAGGTGAAAAAATTACTTTTACATAACTATTAAAATTATAATTATATATTGATAAATACACTCTTAATTAATGTAATTTATAGACATATATAATCTTATATATATTTTTATTTACTAAACTAAAACTTATATATTTATTTAAGACAATTCTAATCAAAATCAAGAATATAGATTATCATTCAATTTTAATTAAAATAATTATTGAACTATAAAAAAAACTATAGTCTTTTATTATATCATTGAGTAATTAAATTATTTTTAGATTTTTTTTATATTTTTATTGTCATAGATTATATATTTTGAATTATTAGTATGTTAGAGTCATTAAGTACTTTTTTAAGATAAGAGAATGATTGTACTATTGAATAATATTTATTATTTATATTATTTTTATTTTATAATAATATTATTATATTTTATATTAATTTTAATTATAAATTATATTACAGTATTTAATAATATTATATTTATTATGTATTATAATATTAGTATATTATAATTATATTTTATGAATTGATCGCTATGATAAATTTTATTATATAAGACTTTTTGTATAGATTAATTTAAATAAAAACATGTAATTGCATTAGAAGTATGATAGTAATTTATGTTAATTTCTTTAAACTATTTTATGTATAAATCAAAAATATTAATTTTAAATTTCTAAAAAAATTGTATATTCAACTAAACACAAAAATTATATATTTCTGAAATTACTTGTCCAAAAATATATTTCTTTAGAAAAGTGATTTCAAATAGAAATGTTAAATACTGGCAACTAAACACCCCTAAAGCTATGACACTAATTCAATAATTATTTTGTATGACTTCATGCTCTACTTAGAATAAATCATGCGATAGAAAAAAAAATTGATTCTATAAGAACGATTATTTTAGTAATATAATTTTTTTATTTGGAAAAATCTTAAATTATTAAAATTACTAATATTTTTTTTTTATTTTCTCATTAGATCTTTCTTTTAAAACAAAAGAATTAAAATATTTCAAAGATGATATTTTTACATAAGAAAATTATTAAACTAAAAGTTAATTTTTTAAAATTTTCAAAATTTGAGTTTTCAAATGTGACCTTAATGAGCCTAAACAATAATTGGTTACAATTATTAAATTAAAATAGAAGAGCAAGATTTTATTAAGGTTAAGATAAGAAATTCTTCTTAGAGAATTTAATTCAAACTCTGCTCTTAATGATGCTGCATAGAGAATTAAACATTGCCTCTAATTCTAGAGCTATATTGACTGAGATCATCAGAGTACTTATTCCACAGCATGACGCCTCCATACTTACGAGAACCCTTAACAAAAGGCAGCACTTGCGATATAAGGTCCCCTGAAGGCACATAGCCATTGCTTGCAGCAGCACGAGAAGCCGGAAGCCCAACAAAGAATTTACGAGCAGGAATAGATTGAACCCATTGGTTCCAAGACTTCTTAAAGTTTTCAGGACTACTAGAACTGTACCGGCAATAGTTGTTGTAAAATTGGATCCACACATAATCAAATAGCCCAGTGGATAGAGCACCATTAAGAAGTTGGTCGGGAAATGGACACTGTGGTGCTGCAGTTAACAACACTTTCCTTCCCCCTTGGCTAAGCTCCCATAATCTCCGTGCCAAGGCAGCGTAATGGGGCTGACCACTCTCGATGTCGAAGTCTATACCGTCCAATACAGCGTCGCCTAGAGGGCGCGAATTCGATTGGCCCCCAAGGAAGTTGCTCCATAAATAGTTGGCAACATTCCTAGCATCATCTGCTGATGCTAAGGAGTAGCTACTGGAGCCACCTCCAATAGAAAGCAACACCTTGACCCCTTGGTTTTGGCAATTTTTAATGCCTTGGGAAAATTTTTGGCAACCATTTATGGTTGGATCGCAATGGCCAGCTAAGTTGATTTGAGGCTTTTGGCCATCGCCAAATGTTGAGAGGAATGCAATTATAACAATTTGGTATTTTCCTGTGGCACAGGTGTTAGTGAGCGAGCCTTCCCTTACATCTTGGCCCCAGTAGACAGCAATGCTTCCCGCTTCTGATTTGTGAAGTACAGCAAGCAGCATCAGTAGCGATAGAGTTGCAGCTTGTGAATAGAATTTAAAGGCCATTGTTGGGAGTTAGTGAGCTTCTAACCTCAACTTAGATAAAAAGGATAAACTTGGAAGTGCAATTTATAGATAGGTCGAGTTAGGGGCTAAAGCATTTTAACAAAAATCAGTCAGTCTTAAACTCTAAATTGGAGCCTAAGAAGGGGGGGGAAAAAGTCAGTCAACTCTATTGTCTAAGAGCTCAATATAGGGAGGCCTCATAAAAAGAGTATAACTCCTTTTTTTTTCCATGTTCACCTAATTGATTTCCAATTTCCATATGAAATAGGAAAGTCAGTCAACACCACCATGTACAGCGGGTAGCGAACCAGAACAGCATAAAGTGACGTCTTCCAGAATTCTAGAATGCAAATACTTGGAAGCTTATGTGGCATCTGCGTGTCATCAACATGGATTTAAATTGTTTTCGCGTCAATTTCGCAGTCGCTGATTTGATCAATCCGATCCAATTTTCAGTTTGATACATAACTAAAGACTAACGTCGCCACAAAAGTAAATTTCAATTTAATTCTAATACAATCTTAAACAAAAAATCTCAAATTATTTAATTTTCAATTCAGATCGATTCAATTTTTTTATTCAATTTAATATTTGAAAATTTGATACTCCAGATACTCCCAAATACCATGCTTAGCCTTAATTTGCAACATCACAGAGCCTACTAGGGCAGAAGTCACCATTTCAGGAATGGAGTCATTGTTGAAGGATGAGAACAAAGATAAGGACAACAAGGACAAAGGAGAGTTTTTTTGGTTTTGATTTTTGTTTGCTAAGTTGGGCTGCAGAGCAGCTTGATGACTTGATAGTTTTTGAGATTCTTTTCAGATGGTTTTACATTCAAACGGCAAAGTATCATTCAAAATATTTCTGCATTTCAGGTAGAGGCAAAATTCAATAAGAAAAAAAAAAAAAGAGAGCACAAAAACTAGTATACATAACCATTAATATGTGCAGTTAGTTACAAACCTCCCTAATTTAGTGCGGCGAGGGAAAAATCAACAATAAAAGAATTATAGGCTAGTTCCAAGTCAGTTCTATAAGAACTTCGATGTAAACATTGTTGAGTTTGAATTGTCTAAATCTTCTGGTGGGGGCTTTACATACTTCCCTATAACCTTTTGACGGTGTTTTTTTCTCATTCTGTCGAGTTTGTCCTTAGCTTGTTGCCTCCTCTTCTCTTTCTGCCGATTCTGAAGATTCCTCTCTTTCTCAAACACTCCCTGCCAGACTACCTCTCCTGTTGATGGCCATAACCACCTTCTCTTAAGGTGGTCCGAATCTGCCTCCTCTGCCAAGTCCTCATCCATGCTCTTTAGGGTGGTATATGAGAACCAGTTAACCCACATTTTGCCTCTCCGGCTCTTCATTTTGTGTTGTTCTTCCATCAAGCCAGTCTCAGGATTCACATATACCATGTGCCGTGCACTGTGGTATGCCCAAACATTTATGAGCAGCTCAAGAACCCGCGAGTAGCAATGGTTATCCTACAAAAATTCAAAACACTATAAAATTCTTACGCATAGCCAGCGTAATTTGGTAAAAGTATCAGTTCCTTTCTTGTCATATGCTTTGACACACTCTTCAGCAATTTTGACAAGAAATGATACAAGGCATGAAGTAAATAACAAGGAAAGTCTATTTTTCTGAAAATTTCAAATATAAGCTGGGCCTAAATTGAAACTACTGTCCAGGATTTTAGGAGGGGAAGTACAATCTGATGAACCCTACAAAAACCTTGATTTCCACTCATAATAACCAGAAGAGTAAACCACATAAAAATGCAAATAGACACAAATGAAGATACCTTCAACAAACTCAGGTAACAATGGCTGGTCTGATGGTGCTCATCATACATTTGCACATCCAATGCATCTACAAACATTCTGCATCCGGAGCAGTTCAAGCTTAATATTTCAATAATTTCTAGCAAAACCCTCCAAAGAGTGGACAAGCTTTAAATTACAAGTTAAAAAGGCCAAGAGCAACTTATCACACCTAGAAAACATTATGAACTCCAGGAAGGATCTGGTTGGCAAAGCCCAACTCAGCATGACAGACCATGTATCCCCATCATCAGGCATCGGTGGTAAAGGATCAAATACTAGCTCGACACCATACATCCTCTTAAATGCCTCGGCAAATGCCCACCTTCAATCAGCCATTAAAAGGAGAAATCAGCCTAACATCTAAATGAGAAAGAGGCAATTTGAGCACAATTGTGCAGATTTGCATAATAAAATATACAACCAAGTGTGGAACTCTTACTTGCAATTGCCAGCATTGATAGCATCACAGAACGACCAAAAATTTTGCTGCAAGTGATTTCTTGGATCCATGTCCATTCGAACCCAAAAGTAGAGAGCATCCCCATGCCTTCGTGTTTGAATTGCATCTAATAATGCTTTTTCAGCAATCGAAGATAAGGATGCCTGCTTATACCCCACCATTAAAATAGAAAGTGTGAAAGACATGAAACAGAGTATAACTGCACCAGTCTGACTTCCATTTCTCTGTGTTCCAGCCCCAGAGAAATTGGAAAAATGAATAAAGGTATAGATTTAAAAGTTCTTCTGATCTAGTTGTATTATTTCTTTCGATTTCTTTTTAAATATAAATTTTTTAATGCCATCGAACAACAGATTTTCCAAAACAGAACTGCTTATTTTTAGTAAAGGTGATGGATCCATGCAGCTGACCCTGAAATCTGAAAGCTTATCAATTCAATCAGAAGGACCCAACACTTTGAACAGACAACTAGTTTTAGAAATAGATAAAGAACACACACGAGCCAATAACAAATAAATGAATAGAAACACAGGATAGGTAGAAAACAAATAGGGAGTAACAGCCACCTTCCTTGCTGTTGCCCTCCAAGATTGAAACCCTATCCAAGCATTCTTGTGAACACGGTCAATCCGATTTGCAATTGCAAAAAAAGCTCCATATTCCCCAAGGATATCCCGATAGTAAGGATTGTTTAAAAGTGGCAGACGAGAGGATGCATCAACATCATCCGTCCTGGGTCTTCTACCTTTTGCAGACTGCAACCATTTTCAAGAATGTCTATGGCAGATAAGAAAGCTAAATACTCCAGCAACAGGTTTATAAGTTCTATAACAAATGAAAGTATAAGACAAGCTAAATTAGGGGGGGAAAAAGACTCTATAAGGGTTGTAGAATAGCATAAGAATATACACATTCTTTGAATGTCTGGAAGTCTAGGAACTTTTTCTTGGGATGCCTTTAAGGTTTTGCTTGGTCAATATTTGCTTGTCACTTCATCTTCTCCTCCACATATTCAGAGAATGTGTATATTCTTATGCTATTCTATAACCCTTATAGCATATACAAGTTATCTGAATGTGTGGAGGAGAAGATGAAATGACAAGCAAATATTGACCATCTAAAAGGCATATCCAAAAAAAAGGATATCATTAGCATATCAATAAATATAAAGAACACCATGATAAGGCCTATAAATTCAAGTGCCTTATGTAAGAATAAAATGCAAATGGATTATCCCAAATCAATCTCTCGTAGAACAGAAGTAATATAGACAACTGATTAGAAATGAGGCTATAAAGAGGCATACTTACCAACCCTATCCCACGATAAAGTGAACTGAGGTGAAGAAAAGACCAGGTTCCTTCTCCAAAGTATGGTTCATATATGCACAATGGTTGACCTGTCCGCTCAAGCTCCCCTTCATCTCTTTCATGAATATCATTTCTAGATCTATCAGCCCTTTTGGCACTTCGATACACATCCTCCCATGTACCATGAGGTTGATCAGTTCGATCTTTTAGCTGCATAAAGTGCAAAAAATTTGTCAAAGGATGTAGTCTACACTTACCCCAGGCATATCATTGCCTGCAATAACTCCTTACCTCTTCTTCTTCTCTTCTTTTTCTTGCATTAAAGATCTCATTGTCTTTCTCTTCTTTCCAAATGTCATATGAGAATGATTCATCATTAGACACTACAGAACCGGAACCCTCTCTTCGAGTATGATTCAACTGCTCCTCAAACATGCTTAAGAATCTGGAACTTCTCAAAGTTCTGTTTTTGTATGTTGAATTTAAGAACACTTCAAACAGATGCCAGTGCCATTCTTCTTTCAATTTTTTAGGAATTTGTGCAACAGCATTAGGAATTGCAACTTCAGAAGGAAGTTTGACAACATTTTCAAGTAGAGAAGCATAACCTTCAACAGTTTCTGCAACCATCAGGTTTTTAGCAGTACGCTTTCCTATTGAAGCAATATTGTGAGCTAAAGATGACAATTTTCCTTTGGAAAACACTTGCAAAATAATTTCTGTCAGAAACCCGATATTCTCCTTAGGGAAAAGATAGCCATTCACCCTGTCATCGACCTAATTGTTATTGCTAAATGCAATTAGTAGATTGCTAAAGAGACAGAAAGGAAAAAAAAAAAGGAATACATATTTTGATTTCTTTTTTTTTTTTTTTTGGGTTGAATGATTGGCATAATGTTTTCTGGATCATCAAATAAATTAACACTGACGTTTTAACTAAGCTTGGAACAAAATTTCCTCATGCCAAAAATTATAAACATTCTAGATCAGCAAGAAATATCAGAAGGTACATGGAAGGTAAGAGTGTTTATTCAACATAATTGAACTGGACAAAACATAGGTATCTCATCCCATTGGTTTAAAGAGTCACTTTCAAATGTTTTCTATATTTAATGATGTCATACACAAATATTTTATAATATCATGCTTGATGATGAAAAAGAAATGAACAAGTCCATCAGGATAGGAAAGATGAATAGCAGGGCTAGGAAGGAAAAGTGAAGAGCCAAGAATATGAGAACTTGTCGCACAAATAACGACAAATCTAGTTCAAATGCATTACGAGGGCCAAAAGAAGATCGACAAACTTACAGGGATGAAATGAAAAAAAGAACCATGCCTTTATTTAACAGATCATGATACCTCTGAATACAAAAGCAGAAAATAAATATTTTCCACTGATCCCAGTACTAGAGATAAGGCTTCTCGGGTGAGTTTAGCTTCTGAACACAAATCTAATTGTAAAAATTATCCAATTTAAATTTAAGTAATTCATGGATACTACTGGTGCACAGAGTCAAAAGCGAAATCAGCAAGTAGAAGCATACATATTTCCTGATCATGGAGAGATCGGGGGCTATGACGGGTTTCCCAATGCACATGGCTTTCATTAAAATTTCTGGAAAAGATTGTTCCTCAAGGAAGGACCCATATACCACAATATCAGCCGCATTTAGCACACTGCCTGCATCCCCATCAATAGCTACATACTTTATAGCACCTCTCGGATAACTTAAGTGAACAGAAATTTCCTGAGGAGAAAAGAAGATCATAGAAATTGGGCATCTATTTTCAGCAACAATGAACCAAGAGGAGCATGCATTCTATAAATCATACCTCGGTGGCCGCACAATAGTTACTAGTCGAATTCGCACATAAGACAATGATTTTAAAACGAGAATTTGAATTATCATCAAATGGGAAGTCCGAAAAAAGTGGCAAAAGAGCGTGCAAAACAAGCGCATGCTCCAACCACAAACCTCTGTACAGAAATTGACTTCCTACAATTGCAATGACTGCATCATCAACTCCATAACCCATCTCAATACGCACATTATCTTTGTAGAATGCGGCCATAGCATCTGCTTCCCATGCTTCAGAAGGAGAGCCCGGAATAACATAATAGTTTCCAGTGTCAAATGCAGAGTACATCATCTGCATTTTAGAAACCAAGCAATTGAACAAATAAAGACTTTCACACGAATGGTAAAAGCATAAGCTCTAAATAAGCAGAGTCATATATACTAGATGTTCAGTTGCAATTTGCAAAACATAAAGGGTATTTGATAAACTGAGCCTTATAGAGGTTGTATTCAATTGGGAATGCTGTGGCTTGGGAATAGTCTTTTTTTTCTTTTTTTATTGGAGGCCCAGTGGTCCATGGGGGAGGCAGCCCTTCCCCTTTAGCTCTCACCATAAAGCTGAAACTCCCACCATTCTAATCACTGGGGGGTATCAAATCTGAGAACCCCCCACTGCCCACACCCCAAATAGTACAAGGAGACTATTCAGGCTAAGCCAGATTGCAGGAAATAGTCTTTTCCGATTGCAACGAAACAACTTCTTAGATATTAAAACAAGGAAATTTAGCTAGTGTACACAAGATGAAAAAAAAATTATAATAAATAATTACCGGGAGAAAATAGTTTGGGAAGACAACTACAGTAGCACGGTTGAAAACTCTTTTCCAGTCACTGAAAAGCTCCATTTGCCCATTCAAGGGGTGCTGTCTTGAATGAATAGCAATTGTTCCTTCATGGATGGTCCATATAAGAGGTATGGACTTAAAAGGTTCCTGAATGAAACTGTAAAAAGTGAAATCATTTGAGTTAATTCACTAGGACAAGAAACATCACCAGCAGATCAACTCAGTTGCGGTAGTTTGCATTCCCATACATGCTCCTAGTAAATAAAGTGAATAAAAATATCCCCTACACATGTATTTAAAATCAGAGAGTATCCCTCATCTATCGTTAAATTATTAAGTCCAAGGCATAGGAAGATTTTTTAAGCCATAAAACTAAGGACAATCATATAGCAATACCCCAAACCTTCATCCTTAAAAACCTCAAGGATAAATTTTTACAACAAGAAGAGAATAAGAGGAATTAAAGCAAATGTTTGTCAATTGGGTAAAAGCCAATTAAACAAACCAAGATTATAATATATCTTACCATGAAAAAACAACCTTGGTTTCCAGAGAGTTCACAAGTATGCCGTCAAAACTGCAAAATATAAGAAGCATCGAAATTAGATGTGAACATCAAATTTTCTAAAGCATTTAAATTAAGTAATACAAAAACCATCCTCAAATCAGTTCAGATATTTGCATCATTCAAAAGCATAAGAAATTATTAGTTTTGATGATCCATCCATGAATAAAAGTATGGTGTAAGCAAAGGTTTTTCTCACAGCTAAACAATGACAGTCAAAAAAGCTGGAAAATTAGAATAATAATAAAGACCAAGGGAGTAATTATAAGTAGCACCTTGACAATAGCTTCTTATTTAAAAGTTTAAAAATGGAACAGACATGATTATTTTTGATGATCAATCCATGAATAAAAGCATGGTATAAGCAAAGGTTTTTCTCACAGCTAAGCAATGACAGTCGAAAAAGCTTAAAAATTAGAACAATAATAAAGACCAAGGAAGTAGTTATAAGTAGCAGCATGACAATAGCATCAAATTTAATAGTTTAACAATGGAACAGACATTGCTTAGTTAACTACTGCAAGAGGTTTACAAACATTCTCTTCTTAAACATTTTCTATGAAATATTAATACTACTCGAAAAGATCATGATATTTAGAGATTGGTTAGGATAATTTCATACATTAGCCAATCAACAGCAATCTCCATCTTATGGTTGCTCTGGAGAATGGTGACATGCACTCCCATGCTCTTCCATATACCATGCACTGGACCATCTTCCAATGAAAAAACCTGCCAAAGAAATTAAAATAAATTTGATGTTAGGTACATTACAGATTAATATCAGAAAATTCCCCCCCCCCCCCCCTCTTCTCAACTACAGTGAGAATCAAAGGACATTTCATCCAGAGAAATAGAAGCCAGGCAGGGGGAAAAAAAGGATATGTATATTTCCCAACAAAACAGTTACTTTAAGAACTACACAAATACATATGGGTTCGGGGAAAGAATCTCCCAAATGTTAGGTAGCTGTTGAAAATGTCCTTTCCTAGAAAATACAAACACACACATATATATAGTTTTATCCATACATTGTACATGCAAGATGCCTCTGTTATCCTAGAACCATCAATCATGGGAGTTTGAAAAGTTTAAACTAATTGAAGATATTGACTGATCAGACTAGACAGTACAACTAAATATTTAAGTGATTCAAGAATTACTTCTCTCAAACACTGAATTTGCCAGATCAGATTTCCTTTTCTCAACCACACAGCCCACAACATTCTGCAAAAACAGTTTCATACTCCTAAAACTAATAAATATTCATTTCATTCCTGTTGCTGACTGCAAATTGTCCAACAAAAAACATTGCCCGAGTCCCTCTTCTGCTACCCTCTTTCTCTCTCTTCCTGTGTGATATTTGAAAAATAAAATTATGTAAAAAAAAGGCATGCATGGTCCATTGTCTCAAAGCTCTCTAAGTAATTTGTCAAAAAAAAAAAAAAAATCTCCAAACTCCATTACAATATAATTATCATGGTGATTTGCGTCAAGTTATCTTGCTAGAAACCACTTCAACATAATTCATAACCAAGAACAGACAGCAAAAAGTTTATCTTTCTAAAACTGTACAGAACCTGCATTGACTTTAACTTGAGTACAGTTTATGAAGTCATAGAAGCAATTGGAAGACACTCGAAGGGAATTGGTCCAAAGCACTAAAGCACAAAACAGTCACAACTTTCATTGAAGAAAATGCAATTTTCCTCTTCACCAAATGCCTAAAAATAACATAAGAGTTAGACCAATAACACAACCTGAATTGAGTAACCAATCTCCTGTAATGCGGTTGCAACAGTTACCATCAGCAGCTGCTGGGGATCAACTAAGAGATCAGCAAACACCTACAAATAAAAAATCAAAAGAAAACAAGTCAAAACGAAAGGGTAAACAAAATTTAAATTCACAAATAACCCATTAAAAGAAACAGAACCTTTAACAAGCAGACTCACACAACAAGTAGTCAAGACCAAAATTGAACAAAGTGACAAAAACGGATACAACTGACTAACCAATGCGAGCTGGGGTTTCCTGTAACCAAAACGACGCTGTGTTACATTGAAAGGAGAAGAAGAAGAAGAAGACGATAAACTGAGCTCCCTAGGTTCCTTTTGAAACTTCTGCAGAAGCTTAGAAGGGTAAAACTTGATGTCATCGCCAAAATCCAAAGCGCCGATTTGCTTCAAATACAGCAAATCCCCAGAAACCACGTCGAGCTGTTTCCACGAATCTTGAGATTTGTCAATAACAGAACCAGGCAAAAACATCTGGAAAAGGACAACGAAGAAGAGAAAGACGGCAACGGTGCAAATCCATTGGAGATAATCTAGCTTCTTGAAAAGCAAGAAACGGGAGAATCTCGATCTGGGTTTGAGCAAAAAGCTTCTACTACCAGCTGAGCAAGAGCGGAGAAGAAGAGTCTCCCTCTTCAATGGAAGGGCAGACTCGAGAGAACCCATCTAATAATCCAATCTACTCTACAGCCACATCAATTAGCTCAGCTCAAAATTACATGCACATAAGGAAACCGAAAAACGACACGGCCACGAGCCCGCTACTGTTTATGTCTATCTTCTGAAAAGGCAAACCGAGAGCGAGCGAAGATTTCATGTCAGTCGAGTGACGGGATGATAGAGAGAGGGAATGCTGGGTGAAGAAGCTAATTAATGAGGTTGATTTAGCTTGTCGGCGGAATGTCAAAAACATAAAAGAGTACGAAGAATTTTTTTTCTCCGTTTTCGACGAACATTTCAGTGACGCCATAAGTTCGAAATATCGGAGACGAAATCTTATAGCGCCGCTTACTAGAGTTTTTTAGCCTCTAATTTCGTGTTTTGTCCAAGTGACGCTTCTTCTTCCCCCCCCCCCCTCTTCTTCTCATCTTCTAAAATATAAATTAAAATATATAAATTAATAAATTAAATTATTGGTAAATAAGATTCATTTGTAATCTTATTTAAAAATTCATTATAAATTTAACTAGAAAATTATGAATTCAACCTGGGAATGCTTTTATTTTTAAACAAGTGAATAATTATTAAAATAACAAACGAGTTTAGTTTTTTTTTTTTTTTTTCTTGGGTATATAACAAGGGAGAATGCTGGTGTGGGCTCCCCTTTTTGAAGATCAAACATTTCCTCTTTTAAAAAGTTTATGCCTTTTCTTTTTTTTTTTAATCCTTTACTACTATTTACCTGTTACAGTATTGTCTTATTTTCTCCCCCCCAAAAAAAAGGTACAAATTTTTTATATTATTATGGGTGGAGGATTATTATTAGTGAGGGTCTATTTTTAGTTCTTAATTTTGTGCTTTTATTTTCCACGGTAATAAAACAAAATAATCAATAAAAAATTACATAATTATAGCTTTTTGATAGAGAATAGTAAAGTGTAACTCAAGAGTAGTAATAATGGCATTTCATCTGGTAGTTACTCTTTGGTGCAAATCAACTCTTTAGAAAAGAGAACGATCATTTTCTTTTTTAAAGGAAAAGATTCACGAATTATTATCTTCAAATATTACAATTTTACAAGATTTGCAGATAACTATCAAACTTACTTAATATCTTTATAGGTGAATGATTGTTGGATGCCTTCCATTTTAATATCAATCTGTTCTGGTCCATATAAATGCAAGTAATTATCTTAGATCGGCTTCATTGATATTACCTGTTTTGGTTTTTTAATTGTTATCAACTTCATATAAAGTATTAGTTGGCTCAGAGGATAATATCATTTTGATTAGGATGTTATTTAAAAGTAAAAAAGTTATTTGAGGATTTCACAATATTTTGCACATCAAATTGCATTTCCATGAAATTCTAAAGCAATTATTTTCCATTCCCAATGATTCCCACTGTAGAATCAGGGCCAGGAGCCACGGCTTTGTCAAAATAGGGAATGGCCAGGTAATTCATTTCAACAAAATCTCAAGGATGCTCTCGCGGTACCTATATGTAATAAATTAAATGGATTAGGAACAAAATATAAAACGAAGCCATATCCCCCCAAAGAAAAAGAAAAAATTGCAAGTGCTAATCAACCCTTCCACGAACATTTACCCCTAAAAACCAGAACAGAAACTCAAGAAATGAGCATCATAACATTCTAATGCTCCATGCTGTACAAAATGATCTTTTGACAGGCATTTGATGGCAAAGCACACCCTAATGGGCAACTTGCCATTTCCCCAGAGTTCGAAAAAGAGTGACTAGTACTCCAGAAATTGTTTGTGAGGTACTTCAACTCATCATAATTTGCCAAGTGGGGACTCTTGAGCATAATCATCCACCAACCAGAGGCCAAAATCATGAAACCGCTTAATCTTCTTGTCAAAACCTGTGATATAGTTGTTGTGAATTATGGCATGCTTTCCCTTAGTTTCCTGCACCCAGGTCTGGTTCTTGAAGTATAATCCTCCAGTTGGGAACGCTGCTTGTGGCAGCAGGTAGAGGTCCACCTACACAAAATACAACAGCCAGGAAACCTCACAATCAATTTACTATTTTGTGGAACAAATTTAAGTGAAGGGATGAAATGCTATTCCTTTTCCTTCAAATAATATGCAAGCCTCAAGGCATTCTACTACAGCTACACCCTAAGACAACCAAGGCATTCTAATGATCCTTTCTGAGATTAGCAAGCTTTAGAAATTAATATCATTGATTTGCTGAATTTATATATATTTTTTCAATAATTTGAACGCTTAATTTTATGCTATATTATCATGTTTATATGTGTTCTTTGGTTAGGTTTTGAAGAAAAGACAAACTGGGATGAAAAGAGCTTTAAATCCAAGGAAAGAATTGTGATGAAATGTCAATCTGCTGAGAAGCTCAACCAACCTTTTGAGAGTTCAATCAACCCTGTGAACAGGTCAACCAACTCTCTGAGAGTTCAACCATCTGAACAACTGACAGAACCTGAAACCGTTTTCCATCAGGATTGACAAAATTTTTGGGTTTGTTTTATTTCTTCTTTGCATGACTAACTTAAACCAGAGTTTATGTGTCCTCCTTCCTAGTTAGTTTATACTTGTTTAAACCTCCCAAGAACCTACAAAAAGGAATTAAATGCTCAAAATTAGTGGAGTTGGAAATTGAATGTACAAAACAAAAGGAGCAGCAAAGAGTGAAGATTGAAGACCAGGAGCTGATTTTGGAGCAGAGATTAACTCAAGGATTGCGAGAAGAGAACAGCTTGGAGAATTATCAATGCATCGAAAGAGTTTCTATTCTCTTTCTTTATTTTCTTTTTTCAGAACCTGAAATTATATTCATGTCAGATTTTATGAGTTTTCTTTATTTCACTATGAACTAACTTTCTTTAGCTAAGGCTGAGATTGCAGCATAACCATGAATATTAAAATTTAATTATGATATTATTTTTGTGTTCATTCATTCACATTAAAGTATTATCATTGAACTCATTGCTTTAATATCTGGCCGATATTAATCGATTTGTGAATGCATAATGAATCCAAAAGGACATTGATGTGTTTAGAGCTATACTGATAATATCATAAGTTTCATAGAACAACGAAAGTTAACTTCCTAACTTGTGTAGTCAAAAGAATATTTGATGAAGTTATATTAATTCAATAAACTCAGCATATGATTAGAAAGAGTGGATTGGATTATTGATAAACTAGGAATATTCGACTATTAATATGAATGGTAGAGCTGAGATATATATCTGAATAAACTTGGATTGAATTGGTTATGGTGAAATCAATTGCCCTAGGGTTAAAATATATGGTTTTCTTTCTCTTGTGCCCAAATTAAATTTGTTTAATTATTCATCAGTCCATTATTATTGCTTTAGTTTTAAATTAATAAAATTCATCTTTCGCATTGTCTAGATAAAGTTAGAATTAAAATAATTTTTTGGTACTTAGTAACATTAGTCCTCAAGAGAATAATACTTTATTTATCATTATATTACTTGAACAATTTGTATACTTGCCATTTTGCATGTTGCCTAACAGTGACCAATAGCATTCTGGTTTTCCGGTGAAGGAGAAAAGTTAACAATGAGATGGCAAACAGAACAAACCTGTCCAGCAGTTTTGTTTAGTGCCCAGTTGAAAGCAGGCTGATCATTTGCTTTCTTTGCTTTAGACCATGGCTGAGCCTGAAGTTCCTCAATCCACTTCTTCATAACTAGTTTTGCTCCCTCAGTAGGACGCAGGAAAATCATGCAACTGCATATATAAGTACGCCCCTTTTTCCCTGGAGGTGGCAAATCATGGGAGTGGTTCAGACTCTTCACCTGGTCATCAAAAGAATAAAGGCATTGCAGATCGTATGACAAAGGAAACATAATGCACTTGTACAAACAATCATGCACAACTCAAAAAATCTTAATTTCTCTCCAATTTGATGTAAAGCAACAGCTATAGGAAGGGTACACAATGTTACATTGGACAGAACACAGATACATCCAATATCATCAAAATTGATGTAAATTTAAATTTACTTCAGCAACAATGCAGGCAGGCACTTCCTTGGCTGCAAAATAATATCTAATTGTGAAGGTTGACTTTCAATGGTAAGAAATAATAAGCACAGCTCATTCAGTACATAAAGGATCTGATAGCTAAAATTTGACGAGTCAGGATACAAAGTAACACTCCAGGCAGGGTGTTAATTGGTTTAATTTCACCGTGCCATTTTCAACTATTGTATGACCAAACCCTCCATTCTTTCAGAAAAGGTTCTCAATGTATCACACTGATCTTTAATTGTGTACAAATCATAAAATAGGTAAGTAATACAATAGGTGACTTTGAGTCAACTACCACAAAGAACACTAGGTAATCTTCACTTTCTTTACTCATCAGTAGAGGGAGTACATGTTCAGCATCAGTTAATCCATACTCCAAGAATACAATAAATATATTATATATACTTGACAAGGAAAAGCTCCAATATTAGAATAAGAGTTTTTGAGAGAATAGCACATACAGCAGCCATGTCATCAGTGAAGTAGACATCATGCTTTCCCTGCAAATAGGAGAAGGGATCTCCCAACCAGACCATATCAACATCATTGTACATAACATTATACCCAAGCTCCAAAATGTGCAGCAGATGTCGTGGTCTTCGGGAGGTGAAATTGAAGAATCCCTACGCAAGCAACCAAACAAGATCATTTCAGATTAGAAATACAGCCAGACACAATAGCTAACGAATCCTGACGCAACAATTCAAATATATGAAAGACGAAGCGAAGTACACGATCACTAAATGGCATTGAGCAGTAACTAACTGGATATCACCCATCATCAAATTATAGTAAAATTAAAGCTTAAAAGTTTATTGCAAAGGAAAAATAAAATCAAAATCCACTACTCATTGAAAGTTTGAATTATACCTGAGAACCAAACTTATGAGCAGTTTGGGAATCAGGGGCAGGAGGAACGAGCACAGCATGACCAGGCCACCTCTCATTAACCTTATGAAGAGTAGCATAATCCTCAGCAATAACAAGCACCTTCTCCTGGTGCTTTTGCCTTGCAATACTAATCAACCAGTTGTTAAGAAAAGGCAAGTAAGGCTGGCTAACTGCACAAACAATCACGGTCCCGTTCTTGGCCACGAAGGACACCGCTTGGGCCAGCGAGTACTGACGCCATTTAGTGATTGGAGGTTTAGTGGCGGAGAAGATACCGTTAGCCATTTCCGACCAGGGCATGAATACGCCCAGAATTACCATGAGAGATAACAAGAGTACGAGGCCTGTAGGGCTGAAGATTGAGATTTGTTTTCGAGAATTGGAGGAATTACACGGTGATAATGGGTAAGGATCTGATAGCGTGCTGTGGAGAGATCTTTGGTGCAAAAAAGATGACATTGTTCTTAAGTAGAAAGAACTCGGAATTGTATCGCCAGATAGGATCTTTGCTTATGGGTTGAGCAGTGAGAAGCAGAAAAAGGCTGAATTGTTGGTTTCCCAGTACAGCATTTGCAAATATTAAGTTAAAATGATGGTCGGGTTTGTGGGATTTGATTGAGATCTGTCTGCGAGAATCCGCGTCGATCTTCAGCAACCGCGCTCCAGATGTGGATTTAAAGAAATAAGCTAATTCCGGTAACGTTTTGGTTTTTACTTTTCGGATCCGCAGTAAAACCCTTAGACAGCAGTTCAATAGTGATGACATCGGACATGCACCTTTTACGTAAAGCTCCATGAAATTTTTGCGTTTTTTATCTAAAGCTATTTTTTTTTAGTTTTAAACATACTTCCATAGCCGCAAATTAAATATCATTTTAGAAAAATAATTATTATCTTATAACACTTTAACACTTTGCAATTATTTATAAATATTAATTAATTTTTTTAATTCTACTATTTACATTTTTTATAATAATTATTTTTTTATGGTATTTAATAATTTATAAAAATAATTAAAGATAATATAATTTTTTATTTATGTAATAATATCTATTAAATATCATCTTTAATATATCCACAAAAATTTTTAAAGGACATTTATTATGGGATGAAGTAATTTTTTTAATTATTCACATTTATTATACAAAAATTTGTATTGAAATACATTATTAAAAGTCTAACTAAATTTCATCTATAAACCTTAAATTTAACATTAAATTTCAATTATATGATTAGAAAACCTTTAAACCCAATCATGATCGAAACTTGAAGTCCAACGACCCACCACCGCCACCACATTATCGCCACCCACCCACCCATTCACCTCATTGTCAACCTCTACTTCAATTGAATAATTAATCTTATGAAAAAAAATATCAAATTTGTATATAAAGAAAAATGAAATTTATAATCAAAGATGACAAACAGCTTTATGTGCAGATTGCTCTACTTTAGCAAAAGAGGATGATGATAATGATGATGACTACCGAATTAGTTATAAGAAGAAAGAATAACAGAAGATGGCGGAGATGGATATTAAACCATGAATAATATGAAAAAGTTATGTATGAGTCAAAGATAAGAAAGCAAATTGAGAAATGAAAGGCAAACTATCGAATATTTAATAGGCATGAGCAGAATGGTATAAGTCAAAAATAAGAAAACACAGTGAGAAATGAAAGATAAACTATCGAACACCAAATAGGCATGAGCAGAATATTTTATTTATCAAATTATAATAACTTTTATACATCTATTGTCCTAAACTACCATAACAAGTCAACAAATCGAGCAATAACAAAACATAAAAGTTTATTGATGATGTAAACAAAAGAAAAATACAAATAAGAAGAATTAATTTATTAGTAGTGGACGAGGTTCTCGTTTCTACAATTGATTCTTTTTAATCAGTGCATTTTAATGAAATTGAAACCGAAACACTAAGATCCTACGCATCACCCTTACCACCGAGACAAGGGTTATTTGCCACATAAGATGGATTGATGGTACATAAATTCAAAAGATTAATAATTTTTACTCAAATTCATTGACCTAACTATTAGTGTGTGTGTGTATATATATATAAATTTTCTACATAATTTGGAAAAGTAGCACTTTATAGACAAATGAATAATAGATGGATATGAAATATATATTTTGTAAAAAATATATATTCTTTTTAAAAAAATTATTTTGGTAAAATGATCATTTTTGTTAGTTACTATTTCTTTAGCATACATGTATCATACATCTTGAAAAATAATTAATGTAACACATGAAATTGGTTGGTTGAAGTACGAAAAGGAAAAGAGCGAGGTGCACAAGATAAGAGCAAGAATGCAAAACTTATTCTAGAGCTAAGGGTAAAATGATTTTTTTTTTTTTTTTATCTATTTGACTTTTCTATGAATTTAGTGCAATTCAATATGTGATCCTTTTGTTCAAAAACTCGCATAAAACAGCATGTGTTATTCACATTTAATGAATCTCTCAAAAAAATAGATTCATATAACAAATACAAATAGTTAAAAGATTTGAAAGTTAAATTTGAAAATTAAAAAAAAATTAAGTCAAAAATATGAAAGGTGCGAGAAGCTCAAGACGAGTTATTTCAAAAAGTTTTGAGTCCAAATTTTGTCACCATTTAACAGTAGTCATCAATTTCAGGAAAGGCATTTGGTAAATATCAGTTGAATGAAGTTTCCAGTTTCAAGGGCTAGACTCATGCCTAAACCTAAGAAGAGTCGAACCCCACAGACCCCCTTAGGAAATTGAAATCCAGACATTCAAGTTGCATTATGTATTTCACTCACTCAACACGGACACTTCTTAAGTAACTTGCGCTGGTCGGCATAAATGTCACATCCATTCATTTCACATATTCGTCATTTGGCATAACCTTGTTCATGTTCATGCTTTCTAAAATGGTGCTTTGAATGCTACACGACCTTGTTTTTAAGAAAAGTAATACCTCAGATGCGCTACTAAAGGCTCATCTTATAAATTCCCTCTGGAAATCAATCCAACTGAAGCAACAACAAAGTCACCCTCAAATGCTAGTAATAGTTTGACAAGGCAAAATGGTGAATTCGCAGCAGTTGCTATCACAAAACAAAATAAAGTTATATGTGCACTGGACCATTAATGATAATTAGAATTGCAAACAAATTATATATAATTTTGTAATTGATCTCAACTACATGAAATAGTGTAGCAAGCTATCAACATTACTAGGAAGCCACAAATTATAAACATAACCCAGGGACAGAAACAAATGCTATTAGCTTCATTACCGGATTTCTTATGCACAATATGCTCATTATTAGAATGTGTAAGGATTAGAGTGGAATGAAATATATTGAACAATCGCCTAACTAGAGGTCATTATCAACAAGGGAGACATTTACTGCCAGTCCAATGGATGTAACAGAAAGGTCTGCAGGGTGGCATAAGCAAAGCAATTTGCTACGTTGGACATAGAGTTCATGATACAGGGCCAGCCTTCACCTTTGGTGTTTTCTTGACAAAGAAAGCTGAGAGCACACTTTTACTGCGAGCAGGAACACATACTCTCTCACGCCTTGGGTTGTCAAATGATCTGAATGTTGTTAAGGGCTTGGAACCCTCTAGTGATTCCTGCAAAAAGGAACTACTTCATGAGATCTCTTCTCCACTAAGGCAGGTTTCAGACATGAGAAGAAATGCATAGACATCAGAACATAGAATACATAGATGGATAACCTAAGTGCAAATATTCAAAATGTATTTATTCCACAAGCACATAAAAAGGAAAAAAATCCCAACAAAATTCCTCCTTTAAATACGATAATTTGGAAGCCAGAAAAGATGGGCCCATTATCAATCAATAAAACAATCGGCATATCCTCAAAATACAGTAATCAGCTGACATATGTAACCAATAACTAGCAAAGGACAACTCTACGAAATAAAGCAATTATCCTGTTTCAATTACAATCTCATTCAAGCAAATATTTGAATGAAGTTGAGTTACTCCTACTTATGATCTGGTATACACACCACCACAAGCCAACACATAGTCTATTCCTTCTCCCTCCCCCCATTTTCAGTCTATTACATGAACAGATGTCAATTGGCAAATAGCAAAGTCCAAATTCCACAAGAATCATAGAAATATATTAAAAAAGCTAGAAGATAGAATCTATTCAATCATTAGTTGAGGATGCTTTAAGTTGCTTGATCTAGAGACTACACAATTTCCTCATTGCAATCACAAGAACTCCAAGATTAGAAATGATCATTATCAACTAAAATTCAACCAATTTGTAGATTTTGATGTTCCCACTTCTTTGAAATGCGAAAAGTCTTCAGTCTCCAAAGAGTTAGAAACATCAATACGCAATACTATTCCAAGGAACAAGGAATCCGCTAAACCTCTGTTCAAGGCATGTAGCGTTCATCAAGATATCAAGACTCGAGATCCGAGCTCTTAAATATTTTCCAACTTTTAAGGTGCTCTTTCTTAAATCAGATGGAAATTTGAGAAACAATCAATATATCAAAGGTACATGAAGTTTCACATAGTGCAACTTGTGACAACCAACACCACGAAAATTATTTCCACACTAAAGATAATAAGTCCGTTTACAAGTCCAGAGAAGAGTATGACGCTCTCATATCCTTACACATGAAATAGGCAATACTAGAGCAGAGCAAAGACTATACAGATCACTTAAAAGCTGGAAGTACTTTGCTGCAATAATGAAAGAACGGACCAGCTTCCCATGATTTCCAATTCAAGCAGTAGGAGAATCAAGATCTCATACTATGATGCATAACATCTCAAGCAAATCCTGTCATCGAGATTAAGACCCATGCCTGATATCATGCATATATTTAAGACGAAGACTTCCCACAGCCAGAACTCAAACACTGTGCCCATATTTAAGATGAAGACTCTCCATAGCTCATACATCATGTATAGTGAAAGTAATAGCTCCAGTCAGTGCCATAGGATAAAACAAGAGCACAAAGAATGAAAACAATTAAATGTGCTTGACAGCTGAGAGCTCCTGAAGTATTGACCTTTCGAGAAGGTCTCATAAAAACAAATCATGTAATATATAATGTGAAATGCAAGCTGGAAAAAGCACTCACTCAAACTGGTTACAGGAAATCAAGAAAAAACAAATTAAAGCTCATGTGATTAATTTCAAACAAAAATCAACCAAAGGAAAAACGCATACGATACTTTTACTTCTATCCATTTATTTATTATTCAGCCCCTTTAATAATCAACCATGTATTTAGAAGAATGCTGGGCATGTCTGTGTTCTTGCAGATTTTGATATTACCCTTCGAGCGACTCCAAATGTTTGCATGACTACACTCGATGCAGCACTTCCACTTGATAACTGTGTAAGAGCTCCTGATGATCTCGTCCGTGTATTCTCTTGTTTATCTGCTAGCAAAAATGATCAATTCTTTAGATGTTACATTTCTAATATCCAAAACATCCCACTTGTAGAAAACTATTTTACAGTTACGAAGTACTATTTATTTTATACATACCTAACAGTTGAAAAACTGCAGAAGATTTTCCCAAAGTTTTTGTGTCTTCAGCACTACATGATAATTGATAAGGATGTGTCAAATAATCACAAATATCAAAATGCCATTATAGGAAATAGATCTAAAAATTGAAGAAAGCAATAGGTACAAAAGCAGAGCTTTATCCTTTGTTGCAAGGCATGCAAGAGTTTTCATAGACTAACCTCATCATCACATGTGAAGTTCCTTTCAATGTTGACTTGGTCTCAGAGGCTAAGTGCCAGGAAAGAGTTTTTGATACTGGAGAACCTGATGCAACATAGTTTGATCAGGAATTTGACACTCCCTCACCAACAAATGTGCAAAACAAATGTAAAAAAGCCAACAATAACAAACAACAATACAAAGCAAGTGCCATGCTGAAAAACGCTATACCTGAAGGCTGGAGATGAGATCTACCTTTAAATGGATTTTGCCTCGCATCAGTCTGAACATGAGGGCTAAAATGTACCTTCTTATTGACAGCATCTAGCACAATCATGGGACAAAAGAAAATAAAGGAATGAGTCCCCAGATCAATAACTAGAGGCTCAGCAATAAGGTAGCAGTAACTAGTCTTACTTGGTAAGATATAATGTTTATGATGTCTTGGGATAAATGCCAACAATTGTTGCTGCCTAATACCTTCCTTATCCGTATACGTTTGGCATGTAAAAAGTTGCTGATATGAACAAAGTAAATGAGTTGAAGCCCATCCATTTAATGTGTTTTAAATTTATAAGATATTCCGCAGCCATATGGATGAGTTACCTGATCTATACAAGAAACCTTTAACTCCATGGTTGAGACATCTAATGTTTGTTGCTCGAGAAGGTCAGCTAACTTGTAAGCCACAGTGCCAAGATGATCAACAGCATTAACAAGTGCCCGCACAGCATAATCTTTCAGGTTGTCCAGTACCCTATTCCATGAAGACAAGAGAATTTTCAAGGATAAGCAAAGAACAGATGTATGTAGATCAACACCCATGTCTCAACATTGTTTCAAAATCCAACCAGCTACCACCCACCAGCTTGAAGCGCTTCATTAACAATAGCTGTTGGAGCAGCATTTCAAAATACAATGGATTTCAAAACCGCAAATGAACTAATGTTGCTTTCACAAGCACATGTAAATGGAGCCGAATCGTACAATATGTACATGGAGTAAAAAGCATAAGAAGTGGAGAAAAAGGCTCACATCTGTTTTTGCTCACTATGAAGATAAGACTTCTCACAATACTCTGCAGCAAAATAAAGTTGAGGCCTCAAGTTTTTAAGTTCCTGTAAAAAAAAAATAAAAAAAAAATTACCATAACAATCATACCTTATATATCATTCCTACAAAGCATTAATTAACAGCTTTACAAACACTTAATAATCCCTAAATTAAAACAAAATGAACCAAAATAAATAGAATAGTTGACTAGGATGAGATTAAAACACCATAATACATAAAGCAATCAAATAGAAACTGGAATTCAAAGTCAACCGATGAGCACAAACATATCAACGGACTGGTAGCAGATCTAGTCTGAAATCCTACATAATTTGTAAATAGAAAGAAATACCCGCAAGGCTTTGACGAAGCTTTTGCTGCGCTCCATGGATACCTCATCGAAGGTCATGGCCGGAATTCCCGTCGCCGTTTGCCCCATTTCCATTATATATCAGAGAGTCAGTAATGAATCTAGATGCAATTAAAATTAAATAAACTGCTATTATTACTATTGTTACATAAAATGGTTAGATTTGGGATTAGGTTGTGGTTGGAGAGCTAAGCCAAATGGAACTGAAGAGAGAGAGAGACAGTTGAAAAGTAGATGTTTATTCAGAAGAAAGTGTGAGTGAAGTAGAAGCGATTCGAGAGTATAGGAACTGTAATTTGACATTGGAGTTAATTGCAAGTTAAATTGAGTTTGGCGATTGAACAAAGAAAAGCATTTATTTATCATGCGTGTTTGGTCATTGAAGGACGAATCGAATAGTTTCAATTCATCAGGAAAATTAAAATAAAAAACTGACGTCAAATTGTCTCTTTGTTTGGATTTAATTTTTAAAAGACGATTTTACCCTGAGTTTATTGCCCCCGTGATAGATGTCCGTCCGCCGCACCGATCAATCTCGTAGTACAATAATTAACCAACCTAGAAGTCTGAAATGGACAATTTACGATTGCAGCGGAGCGTCGAGTTCAGGTAAGCACTGATTAGACAGTTGGAGGCTCTTTTTAGACCCGGAAAACAAAAGGATAATTATGATGATAATTAAAAAAAAAATCGTGAGATATTTCATTTTCTGCGACGGAGATTACAAAGGTAGCACCTATGTTGTTATTATGGGTGGAATGTGATCTTTATTTTTTATGTTCTCTTCTCAGATGGCAACCAATCAAGCTGAAAAGAGAACTGAAAGTCGCATTGAACCCTATGCAACATGGGAAGGGAAGGCTCCGTCTGCCATAACTCTCGTCAGATTTTTTTAATTAGAATAAGTGAAAAAAAAAAAATTTAACTGGAGATTTCTATACATTACACTCCCTTCAAGAAGATAACAATACAACCTATCAAGCTAATTCAAAAGTTCTAAGTGGTTAAAGAAATTTTTTTTTAATTTATGTTTGATTTTTAGAATTAAAATTTTATAGAATGAATTTCTTTAAAACAGCCAAATTAACTAGGAATTAAAAAGATTTAATTTCGAGTATTGTTCAAAAATATTCAGGTGATAAAATAAATCAAGCTAAATGATTTAAGAGTAGCAATGATGATGAGGTTTAAGAGGTGGTGCAACAATTATAATATCTGCGCAACAGCTAAATGATTTCTGCAATAGCCGTCTTGATTTCCTCAGTTTCCCTATCTGCTGGTTCGGTAAACGGTTAGTTTTGATGTGTTTTTTCTTTTCTTAATCTTTACAATGCCGTCAATTGCAGTGACCAAAATTACAGTAGTTTTTTTTTTTTTTTTTGTACATCTTAATAGTGCGTGTCATAATGAATTGCTCATTGGAATGCATTTGGGGACGACTGCAAAGCACCGAAAAATTAAAGAGCAACCCAGAATAATTTTAAGTGGGTCCCGCTATAAATCTACATTTCATTATTCAGAAGAAGAAGACAAATGAAAGAAAAACTTTTTTATTAGAAAATTAGCGGAAAAAAAGTTTGTTTATTCGAAATTTTTCCTTTTCTTCTAAGAAATTATTTATCACCAAATGGAATATATTTATTCTAAATAAGTATTTTTTTCAGAATTTAGTTCATAAATTATATTCAGGAAGGCACTTTTTTCGGTGGTTCATTTGTTGAAAAAAGTAATGATATGTTCACAAAAAAATTTTGAGCTCATTATCAGCAAAACAAATGCTGAGTATTTCTGAAACTTAAAACAAGCTCATAACAATCTGGACAAGCATTAGAAAACTCGCCACAGTTCTATAAAACAATATTCTAGAGAAAAGTATTTCGATTTCGTGTTTGATGCCAATAAAATGGCATGGAACATTTTTTGTTGTTAACGAATGAGCAGTCGCCTAAAAGATAAGGTATCCACTACCATTTCCTGCCTAATAAAACTTTAAATTTATTTCACTTCTCTAGTCCTAAAAGTTCAGGCTGCACGGCGAAAGATTGAAAATTTAACTTGCATACTTATCAATCTATAGCATAGATCTAGCTTCTTCCAAATTAACTCGTATGTACAAGACGTGCAGATCTTATACAACACTATCCCATAACCCCAAGCCAAAAATAACAACTGTCCAACACATCCATACTTGCTACAGCTAAAACAATCCTCCAGCCAAGAACTAGCCCTAAGGTGATTTTGGGTCATCAAAGCTGATATACAAAGAAAATGATGACCGCGCTCAAGCTCAATATTTACTCCACCTCATACCAAAATTTTGAAAAACTTTAGGATCTCTACTTCCTTTTCAAAGACAAAGATGAAACTTCAAAGTAAGTTGGTTTTGGGGTTGAGGGGCAACCAATAGATTGGAGTAATTCCTCAACAGCCAACACTTGAAACTTCGGAGGTGAACTGAGAGCAACATTGTCAACCCGGTGTTGGAAGATCTTCCCATGCCTGTCAAGTTTGTACTCAGATATGCCATCAAATCGAGCACGACTCTCCCATGGAACCCTAGGGATGCCATGCACAGTCCATCGAACCATTATTACATCCTCTGCAGGTTGCCACACACTGATGATGTCAACCCACAAAGCCCGGAAAAATATCCTTCCATGGAATCGTAGAGCCCAGAAGATTGACTTATAGTTCTCAATGCCAACAAATGAATTCAGTGGATCTTTAAAAACAATGTCATCCCTACAAATTGCAAAGAGAAGTCAGAATATAATCCTACATCGCTAGCATCTGTAAAATTTAGATGTGTGTATTTAGCCTATTTGAAAGCCATCAGCTATTCCGGTTATGCTGCACTACGTATGTATAAGCATTTTAAGAGCGTAATTCATTGCATGCCAGAGCTGCAAAACCATGATAGATCTCCAACAGATTCACAAACCATCAGATGTATTTAAAAAAAATTAAGCAAACACCCAGGAGGGGAATATTGCTATGTAGTGGACAAATAGCAAAACTCTCGCACTGAAAAGTCTAAAACTCCAATTATTTTGCAGAATAATGTGAAACTTAGAGACCCTGTTTGCATTCCAACAAACAGATATATGACAAATATGACCTTTCAGAGGACATGATTCCCTCAGAAATCTTAGGACATGATTCCCTCAGAAATCTTAGGTGCACAACAAAAAATAGTAGCATTCAGAAATAAAGAATATCCCATATATGGTTGTGATGGTGGAACTAACAGGAGCAATGAAGAACTCTTTTCCGCAAACTTTAGAACAAACAAAGCAAACTTTAAGTTTTCTGATATCTAATATATAAATTAATTTCTCAGCATCTAGTATCTGCGAAGAGGCAATTGATGGCAAAAATTATATACCTTATGCTTTTCTGCCTGACCTGAAATATACGTTAAAGTAACTAAGGTCTTGTAGTTTCAAAGCCACAAAGCCTAAGTCTAGTCCAATCTAGTTCCCTCACATGAAAGAGCTACAGGCTGCAGTTGAGCCACTTAGGAGGAAGCGAATGTGCAGTAATTTGTTCATGTTGACATCATCAAAATCAGTGGTTTATTTCTCCCTGAAAACCATAAGGAGGAATTGGGTTCAACATATCATTCAGTTCTCATTTTATGCTTGTTGATCTTGACCATGAAAAGAAGCTTCTCAATCAAACCTAGATTTTAAATTCTTGTCTTTTTAATTTGATCAACCGAAGTGCCATAATGCATACAGTTAATAATTTCTAATAAACAGGTGTCTACGAGTTCCCACCCACCTCTTACGCTAGCTAGGAACCAACCAAACCATAACAGCAGAACAAAGGATCATAACAAAACATTCAAATTAGAACGGTAATATTGTTACACATAATTCTAATGATTACAACGCAATAAAAAAGAAGTAAATGCAATAATAAAAGAATGAACAGATTTTTTTTAAAAAAAAAAACCTGTAGATATCGAAGCAGAGCTCCCTATAAAAGAGATCAGGAAACCCTTCTCTCAAACTCCTGATAGCATATCCCATGTTCACATAGTAATTCTGCTTCTCCTCTTCCTCTTTGCTCGCCTTCGTTTCTTGCTTCACCGGAGTCGAGAATTGACCGTACAACATCATGTTCTGATTCAACTGCGAAACCCAACTTTTTGCGCTAACCCTAGCTCCAGCCGCAGGCCCACCCCTAGTCCTACTCACAATCCTCAACACCGTTAGGTTCTTGGTAACTTTAGGATTCGGAATTGGATTAAAGAGAAACTTCACGGCGGATATCTCTGGCGGATGGATAAGAAGCGCCATCGGGAAATGGGATTTTAGGGGTTAGGAACAGTGGATTAGAGGAAGACTAGACAAAAGAATTCCATTTCGCGAGTGGGGAGAAAGTGGAAAGGGTAAAGAGAATATCTATCTGGATAATGAGTTTATGCTTTGGGGATAAGTGAGAATTATCGATTTTCTTTTCTTAATGGTACAAATATCTGATTGGTTTGGTTTCAGCAAAAAGACCAATTTGTCCTTGTCTTTGAAAAATAATTACTTAAATTTAAATTAATTATTTAGATTAATTTAACTTTTGATTTTATTTAATCAGTACACTGAATTCCTAAAATAATGGAGCGCAATCATCTCAAATTAAATCCAACGAATCTAGAAAACTGAAAATCAAATTTTGAAAAAATATAAATTAAATTAAATCAAATAAATTTACAAATGGAACCTAATTAAATTGATTTAATTTAATTTAATTATAATTTAGTTTGATTTAAATTAAAATTTTTTAAATAATAATTTGTAAAATATTTTTATTATAAATAATAATCTTACAATATATTTTAAAATATTTTAAAGATAAATAATAGATTTTTAATAGATTTTATATATTTTAATGTAAATAATAAAATCCAAATAAAATTCAATTATCTTGATTTGATTTAATATAGTTTTAATCCATTTTAATTTAATTTGATATAAATTTGACCAATTTTGTTCAATCAAAATTTTTTATCTAAAAAGAAACTAAACTAAATTAATTCGATCAGTTTTGTTCAATCAAAAATTTTTATCTAAAAAGAAACCGAACTAAATTAATCAAAAAATTTTTTAAAAAAATCAAATCAAATTAAATTAAAATTATATTTAAACCAAACTAAATTGATTAAATTTTATCAATTTTTTTTTAACCGAATGGTGCGCATACTATCTAAAATAACCAATTAATTGTGCACATATATGACACAAAAATATTATGATCCTTTCTCATCCATCAATATCATTTTTATCAGCATCTTTTTTTCACCACTCCGTTAAATCTTACACCTTACACCACTAATAATCATCAATATCTTTTGATTTTTTTTTTTTTGAGAAATATTTTGAATTTCATTTACTAAAAGAGCAACAAGAAGATTCGAGATGAATTGTTCTTGCTCATGCATGGATTGGTTTGAAAACTTTTTATTTGATTTCTACTACATTTTTTAGGACCCTATATTTAATATAAAGATTAGCAATAGAGATCAGCCTACAGCAATCCAAATGAAGTCTAATGGCATTTCATCCAACACAAAGAAAATCCCACAGCAAATATGCTTCGTGACTTTTCTTCAATATTTAGAGGTAATTTATTGATGAATTTGACTCTTTCTTATCTAGCCTTGAAAGTTATCTTTTGGTTTATCTTTTTTTTTTTTAGTAGTTTGATTAATTTTATAAGATGTCTAGTTATCTAAAAATTTTAAGAATGTATATGAAAAAAGTGAAAAAATATATGAAATGTTTGATTGAGTCATCACTAAAGATTATTGGATCGATAGGCGAATATATATAAAAAGAGATAACTCATTAAAAATTGTGTTTCCCAGGTACACTTGGATGGTCAAAATAAAAATTTCATAAACTAATTAAATAGAATTTAAATTAATTTAAACTATTTTGAGTTTAAATAACTAATTTTAAAAAATTGAGAAGACAATTTGACTATAGTTTGGTTTCACTATGCCTAAATGTATAACTTTCGCTCTACATTTTCGCCATTTATCACTTTGATATTTCACTTTTAATTTTGATCAATTTAATACATGATATTTTTAATCTACTAAATTATTATAATTTTATTTATCATCAATTAAACGCAAGCTGTTGATGTTATCAACTTCACTAGGAAGTATATGTTATAAGTACTGTGAAACAATAAATTCATAGTAAGTTAGACTAAAAAGTCCTTTTGTTCCTCTCTTTCTCTTTATCTCCTAAATACATGACCATAGATCAAATACAAATCATAAAATCACATATTAAATCTCATAAACCCATTAATATGTGGATGCTTAATACTCTATTTTCACCCTTTCAAATGGAGACTAGGTTTAAGAAATATATATTATCATCGATCATTATCGATCATTGGGCGTAATTGTCCAATTTGCACTAGACCGTTGATGGTGGTGATGGAGGAACATCGAGAGGGATAATATTACACAAAATAGAAGTGAATAGGCTGCCATCAATAGTTGATTGTGCGGAGCAAGCTATTGTCACATCCCCCATTAGCACTATATATTATCATAAGTTTCCTTTCTCTTTTGATTTGAGTTTTGACAAAGACTCTAGCTTGCGTGTTTAGCGGTTGAGAAATTGAAAGAAGATTTAAATTTCTATATTTTCTTAGTAATCAAACAAATAAATATACAATTATTTGTTATCATCATCTACAACGCAAATGAGTATGTGGGTGGATAAATTACTGTTGCATATTGATTTTAACTTTTTATCTTTGTTTTCTCAATTTGTAAAATGAGTATTACTATTTTGATTTCAACTTTTTATCTCTGTGTTCTCAAATTGTCAAATGAGTATCACTATTTTCAATAAGACGATGATGTTGGAAAAGCGTCGAGAATGACAAATAATAGGGAGGGATTGGGGAGAGACATTTGATAATGGCAAAAAAAAATCTTAACTTTTTCTTTCTTGTTTTATTGCTTATGGTGGAAAAATTAAATAGGTAAACAACCTCTTTCAAGGCAAGGAAATTTAGGCCATTAACAATATTCCTTTTGACCCTCCATCGCATTAAGACTGTTTCATATGGCACCATGATATCAAGGGATCTTACATGGTCAAGTCATGTTGCCATTGGCTCAAATACAAAGCTGAAGTTAGCCAAGATAGTTCAATTCATGCTGGCACCTCATTGAGTAATAATTATGAAGACACTTGGAAATCATTCTGAAATTCAAAGGTTTCACATAAAGTGCAGAATTTTCTTCGAAAATTTGTTATAAATTCCCTTCTCCGCACAAGGTAACTTTCCTAAGTTCAAAGTGCTTGTATCTTTTACCTGTAATATTTACCACCAAAAAGAGGAAACAGTTTAACATCTCTTCTTTTTTTTTTTTTTATTCATAAATAAAAGCGACTTTATTTTGGAGTAATTTTTGTTACATCCTAAAAGAACATGATTTTAACTCTTTTATTAGATGGTGGCATATAATTTTTAAAGAATTCAGTAAGATAGATAATGGTAAGCTCATTTCAGAAATAGCAATTATATGTCGGCAAATATAAAAAATTAGGAATAAAGCATTATTTAAAAGAACTCGTTCTGATAGCCTCTCTTTTCAAATATTTTTAATTATAACCACTTATTTTTCTCCTTATCCACTATTTCTATTTTCAAGTATCCAGGCCCTGCAATACAGCCTCCATCACCTTCAATATAGATGAAGTTCAATTAAGAACGATATAGCGTGGGTTGGCTCACGAACGTCCCTCTTCCCTTAATAAAAATTTTTGCAATGTGATGACTGTAAGACTTTTACGTAATAGATTTTTTTTTTTTCCTTCTTCAAAAAAAAAAAAAAAAAAAAAAAAAAAAGAAGTTTAGTTTATTTGCCCCACCATGTGAATTCTGAATCTTTTTCGTTTATTCTGGAAATCAATACTATAGTTGGTATCCGCTATATACTTCTTCATTCATGTGAAATATTCAAGCTTCAATAATCTATATTTATAATGTTTATACTTTGGAAATTCACAAAAAGGGGACACGAATTCGTAAAAGGTTCGAGTTTGTAGAAAATACGACAAACATTTGGTTTACTAATTTTATGATTTCAATATTAGGATTTGAATTTGGAAAAAATTTTTTGAGTATTATGCAGTATAATTATAATAATAAATTTTTAACTAAAATTAATATTTTTATTTAATTAAATAATTAATTATTATTTTATAAAAATATATTATCAAGTAAATAAAATAATAAAAGTAAAATTTTTAAATTTATAATTATGTACAAACATAGTTGTAATGAATGAAGTAAATACCTTCAATCTGTTGATTCATATTTTTAATATTTTATGTAATATAATTTAAAAAAATTATTAAATTTAAACAAAATAATTCATAACAATCAAATAAATAATATTAAATATTTCATAATTAAAAATAAAATTAATAAATAGTTACAAATTGCATATGCATATATGAGTAGTTGTAATAAATGATTGTCTGCCGATTCACATTTTCAATATTGTATGACACAATTTTAAGATAAAATTTATTAAACTTATGCATTGCATGAGAGTTTGAAGGTAATGAAAAAAAGATTAATAAAAGTGAAGCGATATAATAAATTAAAAAGTAATGAAATATTAATTGTGCTTATCTTGTTTGAGAATTTTAAAAAAATAATATGAAGTTAAAAGAAATAATAATATTAACTTTGGTTGAAAGTTTTAAAATAAAAAATGAGAGTTCATTAAAAAAATCAGATTCACAATTTTATCCAATTACAATGGGTATTTAGTAATTATTAAAATAATATCAATTTTATATTTGTCTTGTCATATATTTTATTTTTAACACTTTTTTTCATTTTGTTGTATACCCCTCAAATTGAGGGTTAAAAAAAATAGAGTTAGAATGCAAAACGACGTAAACAATTGATCTCTATTAACTTTATTCGCTTCATCTTTTAACTCTCATTCTTATACAAGATATTCAACAATGTACTTTCTAACAATATATTAGACTATCTTTCTCAAAAAAAAAAAAAAAAAACAATATATTAGATTACCACTACTTCTTATATAGTCAAATTTTAAATAATCAATGGAATTAATTTAAATTTTAACTTTTTGTTTTGACTTTTTAGATTTTTAATTTTCTATTTAAAAGTTATTTAAAAATTTTATTTTTTATATTTTTAATTTTCTATTTAAAATTTTTTTATACGATCTTAGCTTCTTATTTAGTATTTGGTAATTTCCTATTTAAAAGTATTTTTTATATAGTAATTAAATTTTCAACTATCTATTTAATTTTTGATATAGTAATTTTTATAATATAATATAAAATAATGGCACGTGGTTGTGTTATAAATAACTATTTGACAAATGACAGACAATATTAATATCATGTCAACATAACTAATGATGTTATATAATTTATCTTTATTTATCATTTGTCAAATAATTGTTTATAATATAATAACATGCCATTATTTTACATTATGCTATAAAAATTGCTATATCAAAAAAAGACTTAGATAGAAAATTTAAAAATAATTTTCATATAAAAATACTTTCTAAATATGAAATTAAAAGAATTTAAATAGTAAAAATTCTAAACAAAAACTAAGATCATATGAAAAAATTTTGAATAAGAAATTATAAAAAACTAAAAAGTAAAAATTTAAATAACTTTTAAACAATAAATTTAAAATCTATAAAGTTAAAAAAAATTTAAACATGTAGCTAAAATTTAAATTAAATTTATTAATTATTTAAAAATTTGAATATATAAGGATTAACAGTAGTCTAATAGATTGTTAGAAAATATTTTATTTAAATTTAATAAATTTTCTCTTAAAATTATGTCATACGAGATTTAAGGTATAAATCAATAAATAATTTTTTTTATTATAACTACCTTACACATATGAATCAATAAATAATTTTTTATTATAATTACCTTACACATATAAATCAATAGATAATTTTTTATTACAACTACCTTAAACATGTATATATTATAACTATCTATTAATTTTATTTCTAATTTATTTGATTAATTGTCAAAAATTATTTCATTTAAATTTAATAAAATTTTTATTAAAATTTGAAAGTATGAATCAACAGATTGAAGATATGAATTACTTCATTTATTACAATTACCTCCATATAAAATCATAAATTTTGAAATTTGAATTACTTGATAATATTTTTTATATAATAATGATTTTTTAATAAAAATAAATATTAACTTTATTTTTAAATTTTGTTATTATAATTATATCATGCAAGGCATGGATTTCACAACTAATCTAAATAAAAAAAAACTCTCTAAAGAGTTATAAAATAAAGAAAATTTTATAAAATGGAATAAAAAACTCACTTTATTAGCTAGAAAAAGATCTACTGCTAGTATATGTGTGGGTGGGTGGGTGTATATATATATATATATAGGTTAAAAATATTTAATTGATTTTTGCTGTTTACATGACAAACAGAAATATTTAATAATAATCTAGCAATTGACTAATCTACTAATTTCTTTTAAAGGAGATTACAATAAAAACAGTTCACCAAATCCTCCAAACTTAGAATGCCTAAGAAATTCGGGCATAATATTTCCTTGAATACGAATTCTACCAATCCACTTAATTAAATAGGATTAATTCAACAAATAATTTTAGAAATTTGGTTTTGAACAGGAAAAAAAAGAAAAACTTATCCAACAGAATCAAATATATTATTCAAACTAAAGTAGGATGACATGGTTTGAGCCTAATTTGAATTCGAAATTAGCGCTATCTTATAATTCAACTGGCCGAAAAACAAATGAACCCACGTGTATATCGACTTCCGATATTCAACGGTATCAACTAGTCCTCATTAGGCTCACTCAGCAAACCCAGATCTTTATTTTCGATTTTCGTGTACATATATATATATATATATATGTTTAAAATACCAATAAATATCAAAAGATTTTGAAAAATTATAATAATTTAGATATATTAAAATTTGAAAATTTTCATATATCTATGTTTCTTTTATTGTTTTATTATAAATAAATATAGTAAATAAAAACTTATTTAATAAATTAAAAGATAATTATTTTAATTAAAATTAGAGAAATAATTATTTTGTAAATTTCTAAATTACTAGTATGTGTACACACACATATATATATATGAATTTTTTAAATTTAAAATATAATTAGAAAATAAATTAATAGCAATAAAATATCTAAAATAATGATATATTTTATTAAATTATAAAAAACTAATTTTTAGCTGATTTAAAAGATAATAAAAATATATAATTTGTGATATTTAAATATCAATAATAAAAAAAAATTTAATTATCTTAAATAATTTTTAAGTCTTAACTTTACTATTTAAAATTTTTTTATTGTGTTTGTGAAAATTAAATTAAATTAAATTTATTAAAATCATAGAAAATTATATTGAAAAAAATTAAAAAGTCGTGTCAAAATTTTTTAAATTTATCAATATTTTATCATTTTGTTAAAAAATTTGTAGGAACTATATAATTTTAAAATTTTTTTTATCTTTTGATCTATCCATGTCCAGCTGCCAAACCTTTTTACGTGAAAGCCACTTTTTTTTGGGGGGGTTCTAATTACAACCATATTCGAAGGAAAGCAATGAAAATTATGGTTTGCACCAAAGAAAAGAAAACCAATTGGAAATTGAATGAGAAAAACAGAAACGACAATTGATCGCATTAAGTAAAATTTTACGTATAGATAAAGAATTTTTTAAACCCAAAACACAGTCATTATTAATCTGCTTTTTTTAGTTTTCATGTTTTCGTAGTATAATTAAACTTTACTTTTGCTACTTTCTTCAATAAAAATTTCAATTCTTAGCATTTGAATAAACACTAACTTACTTGTGACTATTCGATACTCGTAATTAAATTATTAATCCAATATAAGTTTCATTTATATTTTATTTTTTCCTGTATCTTCTTTTTGGGTCACTTTTGCCTTGGTTTTTCTGTGCCACAAAGTTTTTTTAAATAGTATTTTTTAAAAAATTTCCAATAATCTATTTTAATATTAAAATGAGAATTTTATATTAGTTATATTTGAATTTTGGTGTCAGCTTATAAAAAAAAAAAATAGAACTTACTCATAGTTGATTAGTAGATTTATATATCTAACAAATAAAATAATTAGTACTAAATTAAAAATAAAAATGTATTTGCACGTGAAAATTTTAAAGTGTTGTAATCATTTTTATTGCTAGTTAAATAATAGTCATTACTGATATTTAAAAAATAGTTATTTGAGTTGTCATTTATCTATTTGAAGGTATAAAAATTTTCTACATTACTGTAAATAAGTTTTTGTCTAATTTCACATTACCACTATAGTGAGATACCAGTTAAGATTCTTTTTTGAGAGAAATATGAATATCTTATTCATATAATAAATTTAATATAACTTCATATATTATATATATATATATATATATATATATATATATATATATATATAATTCATCATTATAATAAATAAGTATAAAATAAATTATATTGTAACTTCTTTTGAAAATTTTACATTATAATGATTGAGTTTTATAACTTACAATTTCGAGTATGCACATTTCACTCGATACTAATATTAACTAACTATTGATTCATAGCTCTCTTGAATGAATCTAACTAGAAAAAACAATTAATTATTCACTAATTACCCACCAACTTTCAAAGAAGTAGTGCTAAAGAATCGCATGAAGAAGTTCATCTACACTTTCATAAAAAGAAAGAACAAAACTCCCATAAAAGGAGACTCGCATTATTTGTGTAAATATAAAAAATTATATAAATAAACAAATCTAAATCTATAAATTTGGATTCTATTAGACTAATAAAACAAAAGTCAAATGTACATAAATAAAATGAGAACAATAAAATAAACTCTCATTGATTTACAAATCTAGTAATAAGTCAAGAAAATATTCACCTATTTTTCTTGAAAATTAACAAAAACACCAAAAAATGGCTTAACCTAGAGAAAATATATGAAATCGATTAGAAAAACAAATAGATTTTGTGAGTTAGGGCTACCACATATAAAATTTAAGTGATAGTCACTCAAAGAGTTAGGGATGACATGGTTTAGTTTGTTCTAATATTTTAAAAAACACTAAGATTGAACTGAATCATCGATCCTTTGAATTTGAAAAGACTAGAATTGAGATTAAAAAATGAAGGACTAGATTGAATTAGATTGACAAATTTAGTACATCTTAGTTTAATTATTCAATTTTAATTGATCAAATTAAGTTCAATTTAATTTAATTTGGTCTCAGTTTTAAATTAAAAAACAAAATTTCATACTCAAATAAATTCAAAAATTCCTTATAAAATTTGTATTATTATTTTTATTCCATTAAAATCAAACCAATGCAATATATTAAATCAAGATCAATATATAAATAGTGCATGATATGATATATAATTAAATTATATATTTATATATGTAGTTAGAATATATATTATATATTTAGTTATAATTGCACATATTTATAACTATAATTATATATTATATATTATATTTTATAATCATGATTTAGTCATAATATAATAATATTTTAATATTAATATTATACACAATGTAATTATAGAATTTGGTAATACATAATGTATTGTAATTATAGAATTTGGTAATACATAGTGTATTTATATGATTTAAATAAATATAACATCCATAAATATTTAATATCTATATTTTAAGTTATATATAATATATTTATATGTATTAAAAATTTACACACATGCACGGGTGCATGTGTGTGTGTCTATATATATATATATATATATATATTGTTTTTTGGTTTTGATTTAGTTCAAGTCGATTTTAGTATGGTATTTTGAAAATTCAATGATTTTCAATTCAATATTAGTACAAAGTTCAATTATTTAATTCAATTACTATGAAATTCATGCTCGACCTATAAAGAGTTTCAATTTAAGGGTTTGCTGAGAGAAATAAAAGAGAAATGGTTAAGATAGTTTAAAGTTTTATGGCATAAGTTGTGATTTTTTTACATTGATGATATTTAAGATTTGGCATTAATTCGAAAAAATTTATGTAAAGCAAGTGTATAAACTCAATAAAAAAAATAACCATTAAATAATTTTAAAAGATGTAAATATCTTTAACACTTGAAAAAAATAATAAATATTATAATAATTTTATTGATACTTATAAATGGCATTTTGAATCATGATTTATTAGTTTAGAATATAATTATTACAGGCAAATATTTGTTAACTCTAAAATAGTCTAATCTCATATTGTCACATACTAAAACACTCCTTAAGATTATAATTTTAGAATTACAATTTAAGAGACAATTCTTCCTAAATAAATAATAGATCGAGATGAGATTGCAACTATTAATGGTTGCATAAATTAGCCCAAAAACAGTTACAAAAAGAATCTTACAAGTTTCTTATTGAAGCAATTAAAATATTAGTGTATTTGGACTTTGGCATATTGCAATAGCAAATATAAATGAAAATCACAAATATTTGAATTCATGATTTTTTTTTTCAATAGTAAAAAAAAATTTTCAAATTTTAAAAATAGCCAATCACTATATTAATATGATTTTTAATTGTGAAATTCACGATCAAGTGTACTGTGAACCAAAAAAAAAAAGGGAAAATTATTTATAATTATATTTTTGGGATATGCAAGAGAAGCAATTGTCTGGCATATGCCTAACATTATATGGCACGATGTCACTCCACTCTGTGCTCTTAGATGCCAATCACCTTTCCCGAAAATATCTTCGCGTAGAGAGCAGCGAAAAAATATTCCCTCCCCCGAAGAAGTGCATATATTCAACAAACGCGCATCTATTATCTTCAACCGTTTACTCCATCTTCCGGATGGACCCACACGGTATTGATATTTATTTCTCCAATCCTTCGGCTATTAAGCAATTCGCTGATTGGTTGAAGAGTCCAACTCCACACCTGATTGCAACTTATAATTTTTTTTTAATCAAACAAATTGAAGAAAAATAAAAGGACAAAAGAGAAAACAAAGGTTCAACCGCGAACGTCGGTGATAAAAATTATTATTTTTTGTTCAAAATGAAATTATGAGCCTCTCCTTTCATGCTTCTTATATGAAACCGCTAAAAACATAGACTCCTATAGAAACCGTAAGGCTTTTATAGGGTTTGCACCTCTGACAAAAAAGAAAACAAAATTAGACCTACAGCAGAGCATGAACAAATCAAATCGGAATCCCTGTTAACGCACTCAAACACCCCTCACATAACCTACATCATAAAAACTGAGATTTCTTGATTTTTGGTTTGTTACTTTGCTTAGGCCATCAAACACCACCACCACCAACAAAGCGTCTGCGTTGTTCTTTATGGAGGGAGAGAAGAACAAGAAGTACATCACAAGCGAAGAGCTTAAACGCCACACCAAGCCAGGGGACTTGTGGATCTCTATCCAGGGAAAGGTTTACAATGTATCAGATTGGATTAAGGAGCATCCTGGTGGGGATACTCCTCTCCTCAATATGGCTGGTCAAGATGTAACTGATGCATTTATTGCTTACCATCCTGGTACCGCCTCGAAATACCTTGACAACCTTTTTACAGGGTATTATCTTCAAGATTTCGAGGTTTCAGATGTGTCCAGGGATTATAGGAGGCTTCACTCTGAGTTTGCCAAACTTGGTTTGTTTGATAAGAAAGGGCATGTTGCTCTGTATACATTGTTATCTGTTGCGTTCTTGTTTTCCTTGGTTGTCCACGGTATTTTGTGTTGTCACAGTTTCTGGGCTCATATGGGCTCTGCTGCATTGTTGGGTGTGCTCTGGATTCAAAGTGCTTATGTTGGTCATGATTCTGGGCATTATCAGGTAATGTTGAACCGTCGTTTTAATAAAATTGCTCAGCTTTTGTCTGGGAACTGTCTAACTGGGATTAGCATTGCTTGGTGGAAATGGACACATAATGCACACCACCTTGCCTGCAATAGTCTTGATTATGATCCAGATCTTCAACACATTCCAGTCTTTGCTGTATCTTCGCGTCTTTTCAATTCTATTAGATCTTGCTTTTATGGAAGGAAGTTGAATTTTGATCCATTGGCTAGGTTCCTTGTGAGTTATCAACATTGGACTTTTTATCCCGTGATGTGTGTTGCTAGAGTCAATTTGTATCTACAAACACTTTTGTTATTGTTTTCTACGCGAAAAGTCCCTGATAGATCCCTTAACATTATAGGAATTCTTGTGTTCTGGACTTGGTTTCCTCTTCTTGTTTCTTGCCTACCTAATTGGCCAGAGAGGGTGATGTTTGTGTTGACTTCATTTGCTGTTACCTCATTGCAACACGTTCAATTTTGTTTGAATCATTTCTCAGCAAATGTTTATCTAGGACCTCCAAATGGGAATGACTGGTTTGAGAAACAGACTAGTGGGACATTGGATATTTCATGCTCTTCTTGGATGGATTGGGTGTATGGTGGTTTGCAGTTTCAGCTTGAGCATCATTTATTTCCTAGGCTTCCGAGATCCCAATTGAGAAGGGTTTCGCCCTTGGTAAGGGATCTCTGCAAGAAGCATAATTTGCCTTACAGGAGTTTGTCCTTCTGGGAGGCTAATGTGTCTACAATTAGGACGCTAAGGTCTGCTGCCCTGCAGGCTAGAGATTTGACCAATCCTCTTCCAAAAAATTTGGTGTGGGAAGCTGTTCATACTCATGGATGAGGAGGTTCTGCATTGTTTTAAAGGCTTGTCTGATTTATTTTTCTTAATTCTTTGACCTCAAAGGATCTCTATCTCTTTTTTTGTTTTTCTGGTTGTTAGTACTTGAATTATTTCTAAGGTTATTCCTCTTTATTGAATGAAGAACTTTTCCCATTTTTAACTAATAGCATGTATCATGTTCTACCTTATTCTGTCCTCCTATAAGAAGAAAATCAAATTGATTGCTCGCACTCTTATTTTTATATTTGAATAAACATAGCATTTTTTATTTTTATATTTGAATATACATAGCATTCGGTTTTGCCGGGTATTAATCGCCTCTGAATATTCCATTATCTATTTAGGAATTTTCCCTTTAGGAGAAATAGAATGATATAATAATATGATACAGAATTAACTTGATGCTGAAATTGTGGTTGAATCTTGTTTAGTGCTTCTCCTTTGCTGTTTGATTAGAAGTAGTAACGATGAAGATTATATGAATTGGGAACGGAGATATTATTAGAAGCATACAGATGTAGTTGAGAAGGAAGAAAGGGAGTAGGAATTATGAATCAATAGTATTCAATATTGGAATAAGTATGACAGGACTACATGTAGACATATGTTTTCCAGAATTGGAATTTACAAGTACAAATTAGCAGGGTATTTTAGACATGGTTTTTGATGGTTGTTTAGTGAAAATGTGATTATTCTTAGGTTTTGTTTGTTTTATGAAAAATAACTTATTTGAGAAAAATATTTTTTGAGAACAAAGTTACACATTTGATGTTTAGGATGCATTACAAAAAAAATATTAATTTTCTTTTGATTTATAAAATTTTAACAAAATTTAGATAATAAATATTATCTATTTATGTTATTTATTGTTTGATATAAGAAAAAATATATATAGGCTCCATTCGCAAAAAATATTTTTCAAAAAAATATTTTATGCATTTTTCTCTGTTTAGTACATCAAAAAAAGTTAGTCAATGAAAAATATTTTTTTGATTAAAAAAAATGTCATTATTTTAGGAATGTCAAGTTATTTTTCGAACTTTGATAAACTCATCTAAATGACAAATAGATTATATAAACACATGTACTCATTATCACTTGTCATTTTTGACTATCGATAGTTCACCAACCATTATCGATGACGGTGGTCACTGGTGATAGGTGAAACTTATAAAAAAATTTCATTTTTAATATACTTTTGCTTATATTAAATAATAAATAGTATAAACATAAAGTATTTATAGTCTAAATTTTGTCATAATCTTATAAAAAATTAATATTTTTTGTAGAATATTCTAAATACCAAAAAATATATTATTAAGAAAATATTTTTGTTAAGCAAGTTATTTTTCATGAAACAAATGAAGCCTAAAAATAAAAATTTTGTGAGTCCCTCTATTTTCGGCAACCAACACTGACCATGATAGTGAAGATGATTTGATGTATTTTTTATTTGAATAAGTTCATTAAAGTTTAAAAAATGATTTAATTTTTTTTACCAAAAAATATTTTCTGTTGAGTATTTTTTTTGAGTATCAAAGAATAGAATGCAAAAATTTTTTTTTAAAAAATATTTTATGCGAAACAAACAGAGCTAAAGCATTAAGTTGTAAATCTTATGAGAGATTCTCGATTACTTATTTAAAATTAATTTTCTATCAAAAAGATTTAAGATGTTGTTCAAAAATAAATAATATTACACTCGAGTACCTTTCATAAATTATTTGTTTGTTTAAAATTCTTTAATGGTTTGTTTAATATATCAATTCATTTGATATATTAATATGATATAAACAAATAAATTAAAATACTAATAATTTGTATATAGAATTTAACACTCGATTTTGTAAACAAGATCAATAATATTCTATATTCAAGCAGACGAATTGCTATTCCTACCCGGTAGCATAAGTACACTGACGATTGAGGAGGACATGTCTCCCCGCTTTGTGTCACTAACTTTTTCTTGCTGCTCTAGTCACTACTGTCGTGTTGGACAACTGAAGGGATAATAAATAGTTGAGTCATGGTGGTTATATCCCAGATTTGGATGATGAGCTCCTGCAAGTCGCACCCAACATGGCATAAAACACATTGTTAAGTAGCGGTAGAAGCATGTGTATTTAAAGTTTCAATTTTTTTTCGTTCTTAATTTGTTTGTTGAAGGTACACTGGGCTTGAACCACACAACAATGAAAGTTCTTCCTAACTTAATGTGGATGTGATTAAATCAGAAATTAAAAGAGTTTTTTAATTTTATTTTTCTCTTCTTCCCAGTAATTTTTGAGAAAGAAAGGACATAATTAGGCTTCAACGAAAGATAATTTTGCTTCATCTGGTAGCTGAAGAAAAAAATTCGTTGCTGGGCCTGATACCAAAATAGTCCATTGGGCAGTAACAAAAGATTTAGCCAATTATGTCTGAAGTAGCATTTGAGCACACGCCTTCTCTCGAAAAGAACCGGAACTTGTATCTGGCGCCTTCGACCACTCGGCCATCCTAGCTTTGGGCGTAGTTCCGCCATACTAACTTCTTTATAAAATAAATTGGTTTCTTTCTGTTGACGAAATACTTGCTAACGCAAAATTTAAAAGAAAGTGAAACGCATGGTCGTTTGAAGCTCAGTTGAAGTCTCGTAATTTCAGGAGCCTGAGCTCGATTCACGGTGAAGGTTCCACTGCTCGTGGCCTCGCTTCCACAGCCGCCTGTGCTGGTAACTATATGATGATATCTCCTCTCATATTACAATTACTAGATACTTAAAGCTAATATTGCTACAGCAAATTCAATTCTTTTGAATTTTGCTCTGTTCTTATATCTAATTCGATTCACTTATGGGTTCGATTCCTTTTAGGTTGTCTTGTAGTTTAGTTGATAGCAATTTTTTTTTTTTTTCTATTTCCCCAGCAATGAATCTAGTTCCATTTCATTCGGCTGCACCACCACCACCACCTCCTCCTTCTTGGTTGCCAATGTTACCACCTAATCCACCGCAGTCAAGTGCTTTCTGGGCGGCTAAAAATGTGCATGAACAGATGAGAGAATTACAAGAGACTGCGGTTTTCGCGAAAGCAATGTACTTCTTTCTTTCGTTTAGTCTTAATTAGTTTGTATCTCCTTTGTGGTTACCTGTCATCTTTGGAACATAGGCTTAATCAGATTATCATTCTCGGCAGGCAAAAGGAACTAGAGGTGCTGATAATGATGAAACGTGCTAAAGGATCTGCTGAACATGGGGAGATGGGGTTCTCTGATTCTTTTGCTTGTGACTTTTCCAAGTATTTAGAAGATAGGAAAATTGATTTGAAAGCACAGGAGTTACTTTCTTTGGACGCTGTGAACGCTTTAATGTTGAAATTAAGAGCTCAGCTACAGCCATTTCGACCTCTTGTAGATGAAGCAAGTCCTTGGGAGGAGAAATCTGCCTTAATTAGATTGTCTGATAAAATGCAGAAATCTAAGCGAAATAAACTTTGGAGGAAGAGAAAAAGAAAACGCATTGCAGAAATGCGGGCAAAGGTGGTTTTCTATTTTCGCTGGTTTGTTGTTAGGCTGCTGGCCTCTCTTATTCTCAGCCTTTGTTTTCCTAATTTTCTTCCTGTAATCTTTAGGAGCATGAGCAGTTTCTCCATGCTGATCGTGAAGCTGATGAGTGGAGGGCTAGGAAGATTGCCAAGGATGTTGCACAACTCAAGGTAGTTGAATTTTATGATCTAAACTGACTTTAGTTATTGATATATGTTACTTATCCCCCAGGTGTTTGGAGCTCCAAAGAAACTGTAATTTTTAAAATTAAATGACTATCCTGTATGGTATACTATACTATAATTGACTTAGATTCTAGTTAACAAAGAAAACTGGGAATGCTATTGATTGAATCTTGGAAACAATAAGCCTAAATCCTATAACTCAAAAAATGTGGTTTTCTTGCTTTGGATATCACTATTTCTAATATCAAAAGCAATGAAGCATATTTTGCACAAGATGAACAAAGCAAATAGCGTTCGTTACACAAAACTAGTGAAGAAACAATTGATGTGACTAAAACTGTATAAACCTTTTAGAGAAGTGTGTTGTATGAATATTTCAATGAATTTTCAGCAGGCTGTAACATTGTTATTGTTGATATCAGAGGCAGCGAGGTTCTATGAATGACATATTTATTTCACAAAAACAGTTTGTGTTATTATATGTCTTTGAGAATTTAACATCTTTAGTTAGAATGCAGGAACTCTGCAGCTACCCCTTTTTCTTAAAAGAATTTTCTGCCTAGCCTTCTTCAATAAACATTTGTAATTATTGTTAGAAATACCTAGGATCTATTCTTCAGTAAGATGGGGACTGTCATGAAGATGTGAACCTTCAAAGTATTGAAGTAGGATGGATGAAGTGGCTAAATGCTACTGGAGTCTTATGTGACCCCAAAATACCAACAAAGTTAAAGGAAGAATTTTATAAGATGGTAGTTAGACCAGCCATGTTGTCTGTTAGCGATTGTTGCCTGTTAACATAGTTGTCAAAGGCGCGCCGGAGTTGCTAGGTGCACTGGGCACACAGCCCTGCATCTCCAAGGCCAAAGGTAGGCAACATCACTCAAGCACGTGCCTAGGTGTGCCTCTGATACATCTGTAGATGCTGCTGCTTTTCTTACTTTTATTTATCCTATTTCATCTCCATTGTTGATTTTTATTTACAGCTGAGCTTACAATAGATTGGTTGCATCAATCAAACCAATTAAAGACAAGGGAAAGAAAGAAAATTTCATTATCTCATCTTCTCCTCTTATCATCTTTTCCTGCGAAAAAATCTCTCCATGTCTCTTCCTTTGACTCCCCTCTTCTCTTATTATCATCTTTTTCTCTTCTATTTTCTGATACTAAAAGTGCTGCTGCGAAGGAAATCATGACTATTTATTTTTTCTACATGAAGTTGTACATGCACAGAGCTGTGTTGTGCTGGACCTTTTCATCTTGAAGACACATGCAAGCTATGCAACATTCTGGCTTTTATTTTGAGGACACATGCAAGCCATGCTTTAGCCTCTATTTTGAGGAAGATGCTGCTTCTTTTTTTTTTTTTTAATAGTCAGATTATTTCGTTTTCACAGTTATTTTTTATTTCCAAGTGAGCCTTCAATAGATTGGGCCTCCAATCAATCACATCAATTAAAAACAAGAGACAGAGAGAGAAAATTTCAAGTCTCCTCTTCCCTTCTTATCATCTTTTCCTGTGACAATTGGAGAAAAAACCTAGGGCTTCCTGCTGGTATTTTTTTCCCCTCGGTCTCTCTCTCTCTTTTTGTGTCTCTCTTCCTTCTATTCTCCTCTTTTCCTCTTATCATCTTTTCCTCTTCTCTTCTTCTAATCTTCTTTGCAAGCAGTTCACTACAACTCTTTCTTTTAAGGCTTATTTCCTCGCATTATCTGATCCACTTCAATGACTGCTCAATATTGTATTTGGCTTCATTCTTCTACAATATTTGTTTTAAACCTTTTTCACCCTTCAATATCTCCCCATTGTGCTCTCTATTTGCCCAGTATAATAATCTTTGAGCTTCAAAGACTGCTTGATATTGTCTTTGACTTAAATTCTTATTTGGCTTCAAAAACGATAATCTTGCTAGAATTTTTAATGCTTTATAATTTTTTATGTTATTGATATTAGAACTTTTAAGTAGTTTATTAAATAATTGCCTGGTTAATATTATTTGAAATTATATTTTTAAAATTTAAACGCCTCATGTTGCTCAGGTGCATGCTTGTGCCTGCGCATTGCATCTTGCACCTAAGCTTCATGATCCTTTTAGCGCCTAAGTGCACCTTGCGCCTTTAACAACTATGGCAGTCAAGAAGTAACACACCCAATAGATGAATATAAATGGAAATGAGGATTCTAAGATAGATGTGTTAGCATACAGACTGCATTAGAAATGAACACATCTGTAATAAGGTGGAAGTGCCACATATAGACAATAAGATGCGGGAGAGAATGCTAAGATGGTTTAGTCAAGCATATTGTAAACCAGCTAATGCTCCTATACGGAGTGTAAAACATACCGAAGTAATTGGCGATAATATGGAGTGAAACTATAAGAAAAGATCTTATGGTTTTACATCTCATAGAAAATGTTTCTTAAAATTGTATGGAAGGCAGAAAAATGATCCATGTTTTCGACCACAATCAGCTTGGGATTAGAACTTTATTGTTGTTATTATTGTTAAAAGTTAAAATTCTCTTCTATTTGAGGGAGATCAGTCTAGTGTGTTCTTTGGCATATTCTTGCACTTGTTTTGTTCTTTTCTTTTTTCTTGTTTTCACATTAAGGGGATAGAAAACAACATACCTTAAAAGAAATAGGGAATTTTCAATTTTGCATTTACACTTTCTCATTGTTTTGCACATTGTGCTGGTGCCTATAGAACTGTGTGGTTTTACAGTTGCTTTGGTCGATGGTGGCAATATAAAATATTCATCTTGTTACGCTAGCCAGTCTGATTACTTAGCTTCAAATGATGAAACACTTAACACGCTTACAAATGCTTTGTAGTTGTGAGGAAAGATCTTGCTGATCATGTTGATCTTTCCCATGTTCTGTTCATCACGTTGATTTAAGTTGTCCAAAGCTTGCATGGCTCAACAATTTTAACTTGGGCATGTGTGGTTACAGATGAAAAAGATGAAGGAAATTGCAAAGCTTAAAGTAAAAGAGGAGAGAAAGAGGCTGGAATCTGAGGTTAGAATCAGTTAAATAGTTTGTTTTGATACGTGTGGATCTATTACAATTTTTACTCCTTTGCAAACATATTGCTAACTAAACACTTCATTTATCTTAGTTTGTGCAAGACTTTTACTAGAGTTTGCCTTGAGCTATACTCATTAGCTAAGAAGTAGTGAGGCATTTTGACAGCCAATATTTAGAACTTCCTCAAATTGCTCATGTGCTCTTTCATTTTTGGGTGCTACAATAGAACTCCTGTACTGTTCAATGGATATAATTCTTGAAGTATTCAATGGACAATTCAAAGCTCCCATATTAAAACATATGTTATGAAATGTTGCAATATTTATTTTTTCTTCTCTTTTCTTTTCCTTACCTCTATGGGGGGAATGTCCTATCTTATATGATATTATGTATTTCAGCTCGAACTGGTTTTGATGGTGGAGAAGTTGCAGGAATTACGTTCCATCAGGATCCAAAAATTGAAAAAACAAGGTTTGCCAAAAAAAAATTCATTTTTCTTATTCCTAATCTGTTCTGATTCCTTTAATCAGAATGATAGCATAACTGAACATACAGCAGTAGTTATACTGCTGTCATATGACTTTGGTGTTGGATGTAGCATTTGTGCTTGGAATAAAGGTTGAGTAATATTTCAACAGATAAATTTTTTATGATTACAAATTAAAATGAGGTTATGTGTCTGTTAAAATTGGTGAGGCTTGCTGATTTATGCTTGTATTTTCTCCATTATTATGTGTTAATATTGATGTGTGAAATGTTACATGGTGCCTATGCATGTACTTGTTTTTTTTTCCTCCCTGTATGTAACTTGTGGTTACGGTTGGTTGTGTGATCATGCAGGGCATTTTCTTCCGGAGGAGGATGACAAGTTTCTTGAGAGAGTGCGGGCTGCAGTTGAGGAAGAGGAGCGGCAAGCAATGGCTGCTGCTAACACAGATGCTGCCAAGGATGCCATTGCAACTGTCGAGGAATCTAGGAAAACAACCCAGGGTTCTGGACCTATCTTAAAGGGTCCAAGTGGTGATAATATTGGGACCAAGGAAAGCGAAAGCAAGGCATCTGAGAGTAAAGACAGTGTGGGCTCTGGTTCAGTCACTGGTGCAGCTGGAGAAAGAGGAACTGAAGCTCAAAGTTATATTGGAACATATGAGTCTGTGGCAAATTTGCCACTGGAATTTTACCACTATTATCATGGTAGCAATAATGATATGGGCACACTTATTGAGGTGATCTTCAGCTACTTTTTCCACATTCTCCTTATAGTGCAGGAAACAACATTTTTATGGAATAGTAATGATTCCTAATATTCAGAAGCTGTACTCTCTCTATTCTATTAGTCTACAGTTACACATTCAGCCCAAAGTGGCATCAACGGTGAATGTTGCATGCATCAGCATCATGATGAAAGCTATGCAATTTCATGGCTTATTTCATCCTTGCTTTGCAGGTTAGAAGAACATGGGATGCATTTATAAGACCAGGGGGAAGGTAAGCTGCAAATCTTTTTTTTTTTTTTTTTTTTCTAGAAACTACACTAACTCCTATGCCAATCCATAATACCATCTTAAGCTTATCTCATCACTGCACCTACTGTTGCTTGCTTTTTTTTTTTCAACCAACACTTTCTGCATGAACCCTGAAAGTATTTGTACTTAATTTGTTTGCCCCCTTCGTTGTTCTACGTGAAACAGTCAAATAAGCATCTTATTATTAATTTTTCTTTAAATGCTGTTAAGTTTGTAGTAATTCTTATATTGAATGCGCAGCCGCATTCCTGGGCATTGGGTTCAGCCTCCACCTCCTGCAGACGAGATATGGGCATCCTACCTTGTTAAGCCTAAATAAGCCATTGACTAAGCTGAAAAGAAGCGAGCTTTGGCTCCCACGATTGGTGGGTTGCAGAGTTTTGAAGGCACTTGCAAGTTGTGAGTTGTTTCTTAGTTGCTGAGAGCAATTATACTGGGTGCTTACATCTACACCATTCTTTTAGAATGACCGGTGACTGTTAACTTAAGAGCAGCCGCAATACTTCCTTCCAGGTAGTTCCGCGTGTCAATGTGCGTCCAGTTTCATCACGGTATCATATGAGGATGAGAATACGGGTTTAATGCAACATGTACATGACACAGTTAATTTGATATTGAGATTTTGAAGAATGCTAGATGTCTTCTCTTTATTACTTTCTCCTTAGTTTCTCTTTATTATAGTGATATGTGTGGATATTATTATTATTATTATTATTATATTGTTCATATTATTCTGAGGTGTAATAAAAATTTATATTTTAAATAATGTCACATATCATTATAACAAGGTAAAAAGATGTAATATGGAGAAAATATTTAACACTTGAGATTTTTGTCAATCTATGAAAGAGATTTTATTTTCTATGATACATAGAAATATGGAAATCGGAGTGTCCAAATCTTAGATATTTTGTTTGATTTATTGGATCCATTTCCATTAATCTTTAGTGTTTTAGATGGTAGCATGAGTTGATGGAGACACTGATTTGAATTCATGAAAAATTGCTGTGTTAACAAGCAAATAGTTGTGAAAATCTGGGTATGGATCATACGCTCCTTGTAATCGCTCATAATCAAATGAGAAATGAGTTAAAGAATTGCACGATTATTTGGTGATTATTACATGCTTCAGATGACAATTTGGCTTGATCTATCCGGTTCCTCTTTCGACTCAAACCGTTCATATAATTAGATTGGGTTGGATTTTAGATATTAAAAACCTGGATTGAGTCAATGAGAAAAAGAATATTTAAAATTTATCTTGAGTAAAAAATAATAAAAAGGTTAAATTTTTTTTTTTTAAATAATTGATATAACCAATCTTCTTGGTGGCACAATTTAAATCTGATTAAAATCAGAGTGGATGAGATAGATATTTTTGCTTTCTTATTAGGTCGAATTCAAATTTTACGAATTTCACTTCAAATTCATCCATTGTTTAACATTTAGGGTCATAATTGCAAAAAAAAATAGATAGTAGAAATGGATCTTTAGTTAATTGAATTGAATCGAATTAATTGAATTTTTAAAAATAGAATAAAATTTATTTAAATACAAACATAATTAAAATATAGTCTATATTTATATATCCAATTAACTAATATATGATATATATTATGTTCATAAATAATTTAAATAATATAGTTTTATATTAATAAATTATTAAAAATAAAAAATTAATTTAATTTGATATTATTGAAAATCAAATCCAATAGATCAAATATATCGATTGCTAGTGGCAGATCTAGGATTTAGAATTTAGAGGGCAAAAATTCAAAGTGAACGATTCAATTATATAGTATTTTTAGAGTTCAATTAGATGATCTAGTTTAAATTTGAGTAAATAGATTATAATTCGTATAAATATTATATAGTATATAATTTTATAAAAATAAAAAAAGAAAAAAATTTGTACGAGACTACGTCAATAATGGGTAGTTGAAATATAGAGAGAAAGAGTACATAGAAAAATAAAAACAAATAGAATAAAATTTTAATAAAAAATAAAAGCAATGAAAAAATAAAAAAAGAAGTATATGAAAATAAGAAAATGTATAAAAAATCAAAGAATATTTAAAAATTTGAGGAGGTATGTTATAAAATATTTTTAATTAAGGGGAGAATATATATGTTTATATAAGAATAACTTAAAATTTTAAAGAGTAAAATAATTTTTAAAAAATTTAAGGGGCTACAAGATGTATATATAAGAATAAACTAAAAAAACTATACAGATTGAAAAGAATATTTATAACATTTAGGGCAATATCACCCTCTTGCTCTTAGGGGTAAGCAAAACCGAACCGAAATAGAAAAATCGAATAAAATCGATTTATTTAGTTTGATTTTAAAATAAATTTAGTTTGGTTCAATTTAGAAATAGAAAATTTTGATTTTCAATTTCGATTCAATTTAGAATTAAGAAAAGTAAATAAATCAATTTGTGAGATTTTTTAGTTGTCTTTTTAATTTGAGATTAAAAAAGTAAAAATAAGTTGTTTCAAAACTAATATTAAAACTCTATATAAAATTAAAAAAAACTCAAACTAATTTATTATAATTAAAGTTGATTGAGAGCCAAAAATCGAATTGAATCAAAGTGATTTTATTCAGTTTTAATTTATTTTAATTTTTTTATTTTTCAATCAATTCAATTTTAATTTATATTAAATTTAATTTATTTAATTTTTAAAATTTTAATTCAGTTTAAATCGAACTTACAAAATGCTCAGCCTTACTTGCCCCTCTGTGTCCGCCCCTGCCGACTGCGCGAGCCCTTTATTGGTCCTTAAAAATTAAAAAAAACTATGTAAGTTTTTCTCGTTTGGTTGAGTTACGAAGGCGGTAAAATATAAAAAAAGAGAGTAACCAGCGGTTCAATTATCGAAAGAAATCGATAAGACGCTCTTCGATTCGATGACCCGCTAACGTAACGGGCTTTTGTCTCTCCCTCCCCTAAGTCATAATTCATTATATGTGCCACAATTCTCATTATTATCCTTTTCTCATTTCAGATCTACCTAATTATTTTACAAATCTGATTCAATCTTCTCCACCACGCCATTGCCAACGTACATAAAATACTAATCCATTGGTGAAGATTTGGTGCTTTTAGCTTATTAAATCATGTGGAACTCTATTGAGACTTTGAAACAAAATCTAAATAAGATTGCGCTGGATGTACACGACGGTGATGATGATGAGGAGCTCGAGATCCATGGCGACGCTTTATCAGTCTCTGATCGAAGAAATTCTCACAGTTTCGCGCATTCCAAGTCCGTTTCGCGCTCTCCCATGGCTAATGGGATGCACTCGCCCTATAATTCTGAGGTATCTTCTTTCCAGTTTGATTAATTCGCTTTTTTTTCTTTGGTACTTTTGTTGGGGTTTAGTAACTTGTATTACTAATTTAATTAGGGGTTTTGTGATCTTTATAATTTTCTGATTTGGACCACCGTATGATATTAGTTTGTGTTTTGGCGCTGGATGAATGCCGATTTTGTACTACTAGACTAGGAAGTCAGTCTACTTCAGTTTAATCTTGTGAACTCCAGATTTTATGAGTCTTATTCGTGTTCATTTAGAAGTCTTGAGAAGTTGTGGTTAATTATTATTTGAAACGGATGTGCCAATGATAGCTGTAATTGGTAGCTATATATGATCAAATTGTTAATCGTGTCTTACTTCTTATTTCTCTCTTCTCCCTCTGAACATTCCTTCTGCCCAATATCATAGAAGTGATCATGTATATACTTTCAGTACATAATTGTTTGATATAAATCAATGTGCAATCTATGTGTAAATGAATTCTCGTGTGTGGTTTAAATATAGAATTCATTCTAAATTTATTGTCTCACTAGTTTATACTTTTAATTTTGTAGCTTCAATAACTTGTACCTCTTGTTAGTTTATATTTTATCTAAAAATTCAATCAATTCTTGTATAATTTGACTTAAATATAACCAATTCCAAGGAATCAGAAATTTAGAAAATCTAGATGAATTCTTTGACATACCAAACATGACAAATGTGTATTTGTAACTAAATTCCATAAAACTTTATGAAATTCATTTATACCAAACACGCTTATAGTTTAATTGTGGAATGCTACTGGATTGATAGTGTTGTAACCCTTGTGGGATGTATTGTTAATTGCGTGACACCTCCATATACTTCCTGTAGATTGAACAGTACAAAGCAGAAATTAGGAGACTTCAGGAATCTGAAGCTGGAATTAAAGCATTATCAGTTAATTATGCAGCTTTATTGAAAGAAAAAGAGGTATTCCCTTGGCTCTTTGTTGTATTCTGTTCTTCAATGCAGATATGTGCATGTGTATGTTTGTCAGTTAGGTTGGTAATTTTCAATTGTTTATATTAGTGTTTTTTTGGTCGCTAATTCCTGTAGACTACTGGTGATGGAAAATATTTCTGATATAAATGCATATGCTGATGAATTATGATGCTCTTCTTCCCATTTCTATGGGGTTATGCAAAATCTGAGGGGGTAAACTTGTAGCTTTTTTCTTATTCCATGTGATATTTTGAATGCAATATACTTTAGGATGATACTTTCACTGTGACAACAGAGATTAGTCATGAAATTTTTATTTGTTTATAGATGATCAAACTTGGGGCAGAATGATTCATAATTTGAAAAATTGAATGCTTAAAAGGCTGTGCTCCAATCATTTTGTAAAGGTATTTGGCATGTCTTAATGATATGTGGGTTGGCGCATAGAGTTGCAAAATACACTTTGCATGCCTAATGCAATTTGCCTTGTTACTTATGCTGTGGTGTCTTGTTCCCTGTTAAACAAAAAATGTTTACTGGCAAGACAATGTGTCAAGAATAAAGATATAATGGTTTTAATGCGTAAAATCATATGTTACCCTTTGTTCAATTTGCTAGTTCTGGACTCATCATTAATGTGCATCACATTATCTTTTCTGGATTATAGTTTTATTTATATGTTTCTTTCAATGTTTAGCTTTATTGGTAAAGGGCCTTTTGATAACTTGAACACATTGCTTTGCCTCCCAATTTGACAGGATCAAATTTCCAGATTGAACGAAGAAAATGGCTCTTTGAAAAAGAATTTGGATGCAACAAAGGAGGCTCTGAATGTTTCCAGAAGTGAGAATTCAAGGGCATCAACAAATAGCATCCATGTGATCAAGGTATTTATTTAGATTGCTCTTGAATCTTTTGTTGTAAAGTTCAATCTATTTGTTTTATATTTTTCACTTTTTAGTATAAGTTTCTCATCATTCCTTGTCTCCTCAGACTATATATTATAATTTTGCTTATTTTAAAATCTTAAATGAGCTTGATAACATGCAGATATGTTGAACATGCTGTTTCTGCCACTATTTTGTGGCACATTTTGTACTGCATAACCCATAACTTTGGAAAAAACAGCTACCTCATATGATGTCACATTGTGCATCTTAGTACATGGTCATCCATAAATTTGTTTCCTTGTACTATTCTTTTCATTAGTGAGCTCTTTATATTGTTCTCATTTAATATTTTAGAATGAACATTTTCTTAAAAAGTGAGACACGGATTTGACGGGGGCACAGCAATTTTATGTGTGTGTGTTAGTATATATATATATAAATATATAGAGTGAGAGAGAGAGAGAGAGAGAGAGAGCTATTATAATGCAAATATATATAAATAACATTCAAGTAACAGGGATAGAGCAGCCAGGGTTCTGCTGTAGAGAGAAAAAAACAGAGGGGAGAAAGAATTATATGAGAAGAGAAAGGAATAGGCCCGCTAAGCGACTAGGATTTTCACAATGTTAACAAGTTCTGTTTTTTATTATTTGACCTAATCTTTCTAGAGTTATTAGAGAAAAGACCTTTTTTTTTTCAAATTTGGTCCCAAAATTTTAATAATTTTTAAATCTCATGTCCTTTGGTGTGTCCCCACCGTAAAAAGGGAGGAGGGAAGGGGGGGGGGGACAGATTTTCTGACATGTCCCTGGCATGTCCAACACGCATACCTCAACCCCAGGAAGTGTTGGTGCTTTATCGGTGCTTGGTTATCCTTTCTGTTATTAATGGCTTCTATCCAAGACAAAGCAGGGTGGATCATTAAGATGGTGATTATGATAATATATAAAGCTTCTGTTTCTTTTACTCCATTTTAACAGTTCATATATAAACTAAATGTTGTACTAGCTAGGAGAGGACATATTCACATGGTTTGGAGGTCGACATTTGTTTGTTGCAAATGCTTTTTAAAGTTGGATTGATATGGAGAAATGAAAGATGGAATGGGCTATGGCCTATTGACTGAAGAACTATGCCAGACTTCCGCTTGTCTTTGTATGGATATGTATGTGATTATAGTCCAGTGGATTATGTGAATTGCACATGGAACATGGCCTTTTTAACCAGGATTACTCTCTCTCTCTCTCTATCTATCTATGGTTTGGCTTCATTCTCTAGTTATGTGTGTACTTCAGAACCGGGCTAGACTTGATTCTTTTGTCTGTCAATAAATGGGTCATGTATTATGATATTCTGGTAGACTTAGAAGAAGATGTTATTTTCAATTCTGAACTGGATTTTGTGCTCTCTCCTTTTGGCTTTGTTGATAAACACCTAATTTGTTTCTCAGTATGATTTTACTGCATCTAAGTTGCAATTATCATGCTATTTGTTTTCTATTTTCAGCATACGCCCATGTCTAAGTGCTCTTATTTTATTCACCATGGATATCTTAGGGTAAATAGATTAGTTTAAGTAACTATGCTTCTGGAATTATTGCAGGGAAGTGGTGATCTATCACCCAACCGACATCATAAATCAGCTCAAATAAAAAACCGTTATGCTGGAAGCCAAACACAGAATGGTGTCTTCTTAAAACAGGATGGAGTAGGAAATGGAATCACACCTACTGATCAAGTTGATGCCATTCATAGTAAGATGGAACTCAAAAATTCAAATTTGCAGGGGAAGGAAAAGGTAATGACATTTGTGTCCTGTTCTTTGTGTGCTGTCTTTCACAGAGACAGAGAGAGGAGGGAAAAAGAAAAAGAAAAAGGGGGGGGGGGTCTCGTAAATCTTTCATTCATGTGCTTCTATTTTTGTATTTTATGCATGATAAATGAACTTGACAACAGATATATGAATGCCTTCTAGGAGCTTGCAGATTTACTAGAGGAGAAAAATCAGTCCCTGTCAACCCTTCAAGCTTTGCATGAGTTACAAATAAAACAGCTTAGACTGGAACTTGAAATGGAACATGATAAACTAGCACAGATGCAGATAAAATTACATGGTATACTCCTTTGCACTGAAATTTAATTGTGATTCTTTTTATTTTTTTTCATTCTTGTTTGATTTCTGATGATTTACTTGCCAAAATGTTCAACCTTTCTTTCTGGGAATTTTATATTTTTCAGAGGAACAGAAGTTGAAGGAATCTTTTCAGGAGGAGATCAGGATGCTAAAAATGAATGAATCCAAAGTGAGTGGGATTGGACTTATTTGGTACTAACAACAATTTTTTTTTTATACTAACCTTTTGATCGCTTTTATTTTTATTCTTACATTTACTTGCAAGAAAATCTGGCTAATTATGTGCTTTTATTTTTTACTAAATGTCTACCTTTAATTTTTTTCCCCTGATTCATCTCAGGTTTCCATTGTTAGAGTACATTATTTAGGGGTTTGGAAATTTTTATGTTTCAATATGCTTATGCATATGATCTTAGTATGTTTATCAGTTCACATGTTTGTGAATTATTCTACGTGTAATTGTGAGTTTTGAAACTTTATCTTTGTTGTTCTTTATGCTTTGGCAATGCAGTTGGAGCATTTTTTTGTTTTTATTTCTGTTTCTTATTTTGAGGCTCTAACGTATCTGTTTCAAATCTCTATTGTTAGAGTAATTTGGAGACAAGTAAAATACATACTGAATTGCATGAGAAAATATCAGAGGTAAGACAACTGCAGATGGAACTAAGTAGAAGAGAAGATGAAGATGCCAATGACACTGTGAAGGGTTTGAAAAGAGTAATCGCAACATTGGAGAAGGAGAATGCGAACCTTAAGGTTAATAATCTTGTATTTTAAATTATTGTTCATGCAAGAAGTATTTCACAAAATGTTAGTAATTCATGTTGATTTTGTTGGATTGGGCTCTTTCAACGCTGTCATTTTGCAGACATCAAAGAATGAACTTGAGGCTGCCTTGGAAATGAGCAGAAATGCTTCGCATGATAAAACCTTACTGGATGGGGTAATCTTCATCTCCCTCTCTTTCCCTCGCCTGCATGCTTGTGCGAGTAAAATATTGTGTATTATCAATTCTCACTGGCCATTGTTACACACCTTTTTTTTAAATGTGAATGATTAGATTTTTGTTATTTTTAATTTCAGAAGGTAGGTTCCTCCGGAAGCTTTCACAGTAAGGAAGACATGGAGCTATCATTGCAAAAATTGGAGAAAGATTTAAAGGAATCACGTTGTGAAAAGGAAAAAGCATTGCATGAATTGACTCGTCTTAAGCAGCATTTATTAGAAAAGGTTGCTTTCTGTAGAATTCGTATTTCACCTTGCAGTCTCATGTGGCCTTTTTCCTTTGATTTGAGTCATTCTGTTGTTTCGATTATTTGCCAAAACTTGCATAATCTTTAGGATTCACCTATAATACTGCTATTAAATTTGGGATATGCTGCATGATGTTTGACTTTTCTGGGATATACTCTCTCAACCACAGATGCAACACTGCCTTATTGGCATTAATGATTTATAAGTTAACTATATATTGATTGATGCTCATTTGTAAGAAATGACACGAAGAGACTAATAGATTCAACTGCAGTTGTAGTTTTGCTGTGTTACTTATATTTTTCATATCATTGATAAAGAACCTAAACAAGAAATTCAATCATTGTGATTAAGTTGTTTCTATTGTTCAGACTTTTGCATATGCTGATCTGCGTGTTCACATTTCCTTGTTACTGCATTTGAACTTTGACAATTGACGTTTCCTTGCTAAGCTTCCTGTTGTGTACTTTTGCTTTGCCGTATTTGTATAATTTTTGTTCATACATGTTTGAGCGCAATGAGTGTGTATTTTAGTTGCTAGTATAAACAATCAAAATGATGATATGATCTTTGTTTTATTTAGGTCCTCAGACCTATTGCACCTTAAGATGAATGTGAAGTATGAGATTTTCCACAACTATAAAGATTTTTTTTTTTTGGTGTATTATTTTCTAGGAATCTGAAGAATCAGAGAAAATGGATGAGGATAGTAAAATCATAGAAGGACTTCGTCGGAATAATGAATATCAAAAAGCTCAAATATTACATTTGGAGAAAGCTCTGAAGCAGGCAATTGCCAAGCAAGATGAAGTCAGAATGATTAACAACAATGAAATCATAAAGTCCAGGGAAATCATTGATGATCTGAATAAGAAGCTTGCAAACTGTATGAGCATAATTGATGCAAAAAATGTTGAGCTTTTAAATCTTCAAACTGCTCTTGGTCAGTACTTTGCTGAGATTGAAGCTAAGGTAAACAGTTTCTGTTTATTATAGGGCTATTGTTTTGTTGTTTTGCAATTCCAGTTATGTTTGAATGATGGTTATCTACAGGAACATTTGGAGCGAAATTTGGCTTTGGCAAGAGAAGAAACAACTAAGCTTTCAGAGCTTTTGAAAGTATACCTCCCTCCTCTCCATTCTTAATTGTGATTTGCTTTTCCCGACTCAAGTTCAATAGTTTCACAGATTGAATATCTGTTTCCTCCTTTCTCTGGATTTTCAGTGTGTTTTTGAATGATCGTCTATCTTTTTTTTTTTCTTTAGTTGGTGTAGCAAAAGTAATTGCAGACAAATGATTGATTGATATTAGTTTACCTTGTCTTTTTATAAATAATGGACTAAGTTGCAACTCAAAAAGCTAGAGGATGTTATCATTTTTAACATCTGTTCTGTTACATGTATGATATTTTTAATTTCCCTTATTCATTCAGGTCACATTCTGAATATCAATTTTGTTTTGTAAGATGATTGATTTAAGGAGAAAACCTTTATATTTCAAATGCCATTGTGGTTTAATTGTTTCTTTTTATTGCAATGAGATTGTAAAAGTACCCAAATTTTTCCCATGGTAATATATGAACAGTAAGGGTAGTTTCCATAGGGTGAAGCTGGACATGCTTGACTTTCCATAGTTCTTGTTTGAAGACCATGGGTTCAATTTACTTTGTAATCAGTAGGATATATTGGCTTTCTTCAGGACGCAAAACAAGGAATAGAGGTATTAAAGAAAGAAAAAGAAGAAATTTTAGCACAGCTGTCACATACTGAAAGGACACTAGCAGAAGGGAGAAACAGAGTGATCAAGCTTGAGGAAGACAATGGAAAACTACGTCATGTTCTTGAACAGAGCATGACCAGGCTTAATAGAATGTCAATGGATTCTGATTATCTAGTTGACAGGTTAGCTAGTTTTTGACCTCTGATTAATGCATATTCAAGTAGTTGCATGCAAATGATATTATTTTGTTGCTAGCAATAAAGAGACTGCTTGTGCTTTGTCACATTGGTGGAAGTGGAATTTCTTTTATTTGTAATGCATGATTGCCTTTTGTTGACAGGCGCATTGTGATCAAATTGTTAGTGACATACTTCCAGAGGAACCACAGCAAAGAGGTGTGCATCTCTTCTGATCCAATTGGTTAGGATTCCAAGTTATGCTGAAAAATCTCTCCAATTCTTAATTTGTCAAGATGGTTGCAGTAAAACAGCTAGGCCCTACAGCTAGGTGATTTATGCCCAGAGATCTGCAGGGCTGTTGTTATTAAATTGATTTCATCATTTATCACTGGCTTAGCGTATCTAGGCATCCTTTGCAAATTAACTCAGACAATAGTTTCTACTCAGTGCTATGTGTTGGGAATCATTTCACTGGAAGTTCCACATTTTACTTCTGGCTCTCCAGACCTTATTAAAGCACCTACTATTGGAATTCCTTGTCCTGTCTCTGTCTTGGTGGGATTTGACTTATCTTGTATGTGCGTTTCAGGTTCTCGATCTTATGGTTCGGATGCTCGGATTCTCTGATGAAGACAAACAGAGGATAGGTGTTGCTCAGCAAGGTGGCAGAGGTGTCGTTCGGGGAGTTTTGGGACTGCCTGGCCGCCTAGTTGGTGGAATCTTGGGAGGAAGTTCAGCTGATACACATGCAAATGCAGCGTCTGACCAGGTTTTGTTGTTTATCCTCATTGCTAATGATTAATATTTGACTTGCACTCACTTGATTTTGTTAAGTCATGCTATCATGGTATTTTATCTGTTCTGTAGTAGTTATTTTCTCAGTTTTGTTTGTGGTATGTAATAAGATGTGAAAAGTCCTGCTCATTGATCAAGAGTGTTTATTTTTATTTGAGTTGATTTGAGCTTGAATATTATTGTGAATGAGATTGATTCTCATTTATCTTAAATTTGGTGAAAATACGTTACTTCTTGATCCAATCAGTTTGCTTTAGAGGAATCTGTTGTCTGAAATTAAATTATGCCACAAAATTGTTGTGTAATTCATCTTTTTTGTTCCATTTTGTTGTGTACTTTCTGATAAGATGAGAGTTCATCGGAATGCATGGGCTAGTTAGCTGATCATGATTGTGTGGTTGGCTCACAACTTGAGGTGCTATGAAGCCACACTTCAAGCTGTCAAGGCTGCCAATCCAGTGTCTTAATTTTTATTTTAAGTGATTTTATTTCATGGTTCACAACCATTAAATATCTTATTTTTGCCATTTTGACATATTGCATGTTACAGCCTCAATTGAAATATCAAGTGTATTCATAAAGTTTGTTTCGTGAAAGGGTGTTTGAGTTTGTATTCTTAAAGAACAAATCATTCCCTTCATCTATGGGTTGTAAAAATTGTGCTTTTACCATTTTTCCTTTTTTGAGGTGTTTTTACCATTTTAACCATTCCTCTTATGCTAACCATCATTTATGGTCTATATTTGTCGGATCTATATATCCCTTGCTGATAGATGAATGCTATTTTAATCAAGTTTTCTTTGTTTACAGTCCTTCGCAGATCTGTGGGTTGATTTTCTTCTCAAGGAAACTGAAGAAAGGGAAAGAAGGGAATCTGCAGAAGATGCAGGTAGGCCCAAGGAAGATTCACAAGGAAGAAGTCCTATGTCAGGGGTTGTTTCACCGCTGCCAGTGCCCAATGCAGCAAGTACTGTGCCTGCAACTTCAAGACCAAAATTTTCTTCAACCCATAGTCCCCTTCCTGTTCAAGGAAATTTACAGCCATTTGATGAGTTCTCAACAGTTCCTTTGGCATCCTCAGATGGCACTTCTCGAGTCTCAAGATTTATGAAACAATGAACGATGTTTAACTCCTGTAATTAGTCAAAGTAACAAATTTGTTCATTGATGTTGTAGTTTTGTCTTGTTCGATCAATTCTTTCATATTGATATATGATTACATGCAAATAAGTGCAGAATTTTTTTTTTTTTCATTAGTTAGTATATATTCATGGCAGCCCAAAATTCGTCTAGACCTAATCAGCAGAAACATATTGATCACTTTACCGAAGCCATTTTGTTTCTCTCGTTAGCTTGTTAAACTTCCTAGGCATCGTACCGATGGCATGGGTGGTGCAATGAGCGATTATTTGGATTCATAACAATTATAGATCGCTAATCTTCTGATAATTTTGGTTGATTACAAATATAGGTTTTCTTATAATTTTGCTGGTGAGATTACGTTTGCAATCATCTAATAGAAGGCCTCGGCATTGGGAGTTCCCGTGTCAGCGGATCGAGAGATTCTCTCATTCTTGTTTTTGTTGGACCTGCGTTTGGGTGTGCGGTTCTTGTGTTTACTCTGATAAAATTTGTCTCTCGTAATTTTTTTAAAAAAAGAACTCCTTTGGCATTACTAAACCCAAAGACAAATTATATCACGAAACTTCTGTTTTTGTGGTTTAAGGGTTCAAAACATATATGGGGGCAAATACAAAAATCTCTTCCTTAATTAATTATTGATTTATTTTTTTAATAAACTTTCTTTTTTTTACTCCAAATATTATTGTTTTATTTATTTTTTTAAGAAATTTTCTTTTTTACTTTTTCATATGTTTAGAAAAACTAGACTTTTTTTTTTCACAAAAATTGTTATAAATTATAGGTTTATTAATTTTATTATTACAAAAATTGAAAATATCAAAATATTTAACTATAAAAAATGAGGCTATAATTTATAAAAAAATGAACTTATAATTTACAAAAAATGAATCTACAATTTTCAAAAAATGAACCTACTGTTTCCTGATAATAAATCTATAATTTATACCAAATGAATCAACAGTTTATAAAAAATAAGCTTACAATTTATAAAAAATGAACTTGAGTTTATTTTTCTACGGTTTACCAATAATAAAAATGAACTTAAATAGTTTACAACAAATGAACATGTAGTTTATAAAAAATGAACCTAAAGTTTACTAATAATAAATTTACAGTTTATACCAAATGAACTTACAGTTTACAAAAAAATGAATCTACAATTTACTGATAATGAGTTTATGGTTTATACCAAAATGAATCTATAGCTTATAAAAAAAGTTTACAATTTACAAAAAAAAACTTATAGTTTACAAATAAAGAACCTATAATTTACAAATAATGAACATAAAGTTTATATCAAATGAACTTACAGTTTATAAAAAAATGAATTTACAGTTTACAAAAAATGAATTTACCGTTTATACAAAAAATGAATTTATGGTTTACAAAATATGAACCTATATAATTTTTCAAAAAAGTAGTTGCGCATTTGTTGATAAATACTTTTTTTTTTTTACACGTGATAGATCTCGAATTCATATTACTAAATGGACAAAAATTCATGATATAACAAGCCGAAGTCAAGGAGACCATGGCAGATGTTGGGCTACGGACCGTTCTCTGTAATATGTTAGGCCTAGTTCAATGGGTACGCTTTCAAAGAGACTCAAACTGGCAAATTGTAGCATGAATTCATGTGGGGGCTATGATATGTGTAAAAAATTAAAAAAAAAATGATGCACGCTTCAATATAATTATATGGACATTTCTTCTGCACAATTTTTTTTTATAAATGAAATTTTTGTGCATTTTTATATATTATATATAATTATACTAATACAATATATAATTATATTAACATATAATTATTTTATATTATTTAATTATATTATATTATTATAATTATATAATTTATGTTATTATATATAATTATATATAAATATTATATATACTTTATATTATTATATTAATTAATTATATTTAATATTATATTGTATTTAATTTATATTAATATATTAAATATTATATTAAATATAATATTAAATATTATATTATATTATATTATTTTGAATATTATTAATATTATTAAATAGATTTTATGTTTTTTTTTGTGATTCATTTGTTACATGCTGTAAGTTGATTAATTTAAATATATAAGTTCATTTGTTATAAATTATAAGTTTATTTTTGGCAAATTATAGCTTTATTTTAGTATAAATTATAGTTTCATTAACAGTAAATTCTATATTTAATTTTTGTAAACTGCAAGTCATTTAGTAAAAATTGTAAATTTATTATTAATAAACTATAAATTCATTTATTATAACTTATAAATTCATATTTTATGAACTATAAGTTCATTTATATAAACTATAGATTTATTGTTTTATTTTTTGTAAATGTATATTCATTTATATATTAAATATAAAATATATTATAATTAATCATAAATTACTATATTCTTTTATTTTTAATTGTAGATTTTAATACAATTACATTTTTCTTATTATTACATTGTTATTTATAATTTTTATTTTATATTCAGATATTATATAATATAAAATAAGTATTCATTAGATTAAACAAAATCTATATATCTAAATTAATTTTTTAGAATAAAAATCTTATTTGTTAGAAGAAGAAAAAAAGATAAAACAAGATAAAAAAAAAAAAAAAGTGTTTCAAAAGAAAAAAATATAACAGAAAAAGAGAAGCATGCTTTTTATTATACAACACGAGAACAAGAGTTTATTAAATAACAATCCGCTAAAACCCATCATGGTCGATCTATTACCACTAGGCTCCAATGCCAGATTTTGACTGGTCCCAAAAATCTGCCTAAAAATAACATAATACGTTTAAATTATTTAAAATAATTAAAATTTATTTAAATTAAAATTATAAATAATCTAATTTAAAACTTAACAAATAACTTAAAAATTTTTCTGCAACTTGATCTATTTCAAACCTGCCAAAAAAATATAACCTAAAATTAATCCAATCCAAATTCATTTAATCTCATCCATTTATTATGTGAGAACATCAAGTAAAAATAAAAAAGTTGGTTCTGATGGGAAGCATTTTCATTTCTAACGAGCTTAAACCACGCTTCACAAAACTCGCATTCCAATCTCCTCTCACAATAGACTCAGAAGTTTCAACCACAAGGGTCCCATATTCCTAAAGAGCTTACTATTTCCACTAGCCATCGTATTCATGCCTCACAACCAAAAACCAAGCAGCAGCATTCTGTTCCGATATATGAGATAAACCATATACAAGGAACTAAAACCATCCAAAATAAAACCAGTGTCAAAAAAAAAAACCGCCCATTTTAAACGTGCTACCACCTGACACACATCACAAAGCTTTCAAAATAAGCCTATAACTTGAAAGTAACCCCATAAAATACCAGTCATTCGAACTGCAACCCCATAGAATTGGAAACGGTTCACGGGGTGGCAGGGCAAAAACAGAGCTCTAGCAAAATATGAAGAGCAATCACATCCTACAAACCCATGATTACCAAATGTAACCAGTCTCTCTAAACTCTTTTGGATTTCAATGCACACAGTGGGATCTTACTCAAAACCTTAGCATCAAATACTGCATAGTGCTTTTTTATCTCAATCATTGCCTTCTCAGCAAATGGATCAACCTTGTCCTCATGCTTCTCATATAGAACTGGCACCGTGTACAGCAAAACAAAGGCTGTTTTAAGATGAAAAGAAGTGTATACATCCAAAATTCAGAAATTATATTTGATGTGGTAAATAGATAAAATGTAAAAAGATCAGTTTTGATGGCCATACATATATAGAACAAGGTCAAGAAGTTGCACCAACTCCCAGTGATTGACAAGATCCACAAGGAAGCTATAACCTGACAGAGAAAGCACAGATTTAATTTTCAGAGTTTGGATTACACAAGTAATAATATTTAAACAAAGGTCAGTAGCATGTAAAGAGTGCACAAGTAAAGCTATGACAGCACCAAAATTACCGGTAAAAAAATTACTGCCTAGAAAGTGTACAACAAGGCTGTGAGAAACTTCCGATTCATATCTATCAAATTTGTAAAATTATACTAGCGATACCTACTTCAATCCAACAGAAACATAAACAAGTGGAAAAATAATGAACATACAATAAGAAACTTCTTCAAATCTTTTCCAGCTGCAATATTATGCAAGACTGCAAAGCCCCGGTTGATTTCAAACGTCAGTACTGAAGCAACCTGCAGGAATGATTCTTCCGGAAGATGAACTTTTGGAATGTGAGGTGGAGTCCTACACACATCACAAGATAGAAATACAAAATGTTTATAAATCACACATAGCCTTCAGTAGTTAATACCTCAGACAAAATGAAGCAGAAGATTACTTCTTGATAAATGTATGAGCATTGGACCACAGAAACAAGAGTGCAAGGGAGAGGATCAAAATATGGCACACTAGAGTAAGGAGGTGGTATTCAATCAACTCAAAAAGAACCCAAATTGCAGTGACAACTCCAAGCACAGTAGCTGAGATTTTCTTGTTTCTCCACAACAACACATCAGCAGCTGCATCAAATCGTCACCACAAAGCAAACATATTAGTGCCCATCACCACAATAATTAAGATAATTAGTGATCTCTCTTCAAAAACTTATTAAAAGAAATTCAACCAAATATATATATATATATATATATATATATATATATCAAGCACATTGAAGATTAACTAACACTAATCACTCAATACATTTCTAAGATTTTTATTCAATTGCATCACAAATTAAGTCCTAGGGGTACATAGCCTACTTAAGCTGATCCTTCATGTTATAAATTCTGGATTTCATAGTCCCTTTTATTAATTTCCTTACAAAGTCATGAATCTACCAAAGCATAAAAAAAGAAAAAAAAATATATTCTGAATTGGTCCCTATACTTTTCCCATAAATAAAATCCAATCACTCATAAAAGATTCGATTAGCAAAAATCTGAAAACCTTATTAGCCTCCAACCATTATTTCCATATATCAGTTTCAAAGCAATCAATTTCACAGTGAATATAAAAGTCTCCATCACAAGATATATTCAAATACTAAAAAAATACAATTTAAAAGCTAATAATAAAGAATTTAAGTAAAACGCAATAAAGAACTTAAGGAATAGTATCCGTACGCTTTCCTCCACCAAGAACATTATGAACAGGCCTCTCCCGGCCAAACAACCGAAATATCTTCGCTTTCACCGACGAAGACGGAGAATTCGGTTTCTTATCTGAATCCAACTCCGAATCCGACGACGACGAATCATGAGCGTGGATCTTCTCGCTTATCTTTTCCATCACCGACTCGATCGGATTTTCAGAATGATCCGCCATGCCAAAATATCCCTTCTTCGATGGCCAGGCAGAAATGGACTGAGTGAAAATGTAGGTTCAGGGGATTATATAAACCGTAGGACCGAACCTGAGGTTCGTGGTTTGGGTGGAATTTGAAACAAAGACATTGACGGCGTTAGGTGTTAAAAGATCGAGGCATGACGACGTTTGCTTAGATTCTGGCACTAGCAGGGTGCCTTTTTAAGTACAGCAAACGTGGAAGCCACCGACCCTAAGACACATGGCGTCAACTGGCGGTCGGATGGATAAAATGGACGGCTACGAATTTTTTGTTTCCTTATGGACTCCAATATCACAATGGGCTCCACGTCGGTGTCACGTTGTGAAAATATAATAACATCAAGTACAATTCCATCAATTCGACCAAAAAAAGAAAAGTACAATTTCATCCTTATAATTTATCTAATACATTATTTCATTTTTTATTTCATCAAAATAAATTTAATCATCTTTATTTTTTAACACTAATATATTACCCTTTTCAAAAGAAAAAAAAAAACACTAATATATTACCTAGTCTTTCTATTAAGTTTTAATCAATTTGTCAAGAGTTGAAGGCAAAAAAAAAAAAATCAATATAATATTTTTTATATTCAAAATATTCTTGATTAAGTGAAATTTTTTTTCTTTCCATTTTAACTCATCTTATGAACAAAACAAGATAATATTAATTTTTATTGATTAATACAACATTCAATCTTAAAATGAGATATTTAGATTTTTCACTAATAAAATTGATAGAATAAAATGAATTCAATTATTTAAACTCCTTACTTGATACTGAACAAGATTTTGAAAGACTACAACTTGAAAAAAACTGATTCTATTATTTTAAAGAAATAAATTTCATAATCATACGAATTAATGTTAATTAAAAGATCTAATAAGAGAGAAAAACATATAATTATTCTCACCTTAATACACCACTTCCATGAACAAATTCGACAAAATAAAATATCTTTAGTCATAAAAATTCAAACTTCATGTAAAAAAGCTTTATCAGAAGTATAAAAAAAAAAAAAAACTAGTAATTATTTTCATCCACCAAAGCTTTACTCTGTAAAGCCACATGTGAGTTATAAATTTGAACTCACCTTAAGCTAACAATATAAAAAACAATACAAGAACAAAATCCATAAAAAATTAAAAAAATGAGTTAATATATAAGTAATTACATTGTAACATAAACAAAAACATTTGTAACTCTTCCTTTAATAGAGGCTTTTCAACCCTTCCCTCATTTGCAACTTGACCAATTATAGCATGATATCAATGACAATTTGCAACAATCAATTGTAAAATAATAAAAATAAAACATTCTAAGCCCTTCAAAATTTGCTATTATGTAATTGGTTCCTTAGAAACCGAATTATATTAAAATTCTTGTGAATTTACTAAGAGAGTGATGGATAATATCACCTTGATTCATTTTTCCATTATCCTAGCTCTTAGTTGAATAAATCAAAGACCATGGAGAAAAATTAAACTCAAAAAAAGGAGGAATGATGATGAGGAGGAAGAAGGGAAGAAATTATCATAAAAAAAACAATGTAACTAATGTAGATATCAACGTTATTAACCTGAGAGACAAAAAAGCTACATTAGTAAAAGAAAACGTAAAAGCGACTAGCTTGATGTTGGTGATTTAGTAAAAGTGATCAATATGATCAAGGTAGAAGCTAAATAGATTCTTTTAGTGTTTTGATCAATGAGATCTTCTATGACTGTTGAAAGTAGTCAATAAAGAGTCATTTTCATATCTTATTTGAGCTTAACAGAAAAATTGATAAAACTTTATATTTAACAATGTTACAACACAGAAATGATCAAATTTATTTTTATAAATAAAAAATAAATGAGTGTATTAAAATAAATTATAAGGATTAGTAGAACTAGTTTTTTTTTTCTTTGTTATTTGACAGAGTCCATTATAAGTTAATGTAAAGAAACTGAACATATTACTTATTTAATGTATAATAGTTTCCAATTTAATATCAAATTGTTTAAATTTCTTTTACGACTTGGAAATTCAAAACGCTTTTTTTAGAGGAAAATTGCTAAGATATCACGCATCTATAAATGCAAGGCCAAGTATATTGTATTTTCATGTCCGAATGCGTGGCATAAATTTTCTTCTTTTATGTGCGTATGTGCATACGTAGAAGGGAAAGATACGGGCTCTATTCTTAGGAGGGACCCAAAAATCGAACTGCGCCTAATTTTCAAGTTCGTCATGTGGGGACTCCAGGAAGGAGGGCATATCGAAACCAAAATATATATCATGTAACCATATCTATATCACAACATGAATATGGTCAATATACATCATTTTATTTAAGTGTCACATATATTTTTTTTGAAGTAAAATTACATATACATTAATCTTAACTACATGTATATCGATATTGAATTGTATGTATATTGAAATTCATAAAATAGATTAATGAAAAATACATTAATTTGCAATTAATACTCTATTAATAATATAAAAAATTTTATTATTATATATTTTTCTTGCATATATATTAGTATATTAGTTTTGAAATGTATTGTTCTTTAACTGCATGTATATTATTTTTGAACTGCATATACATTGATATTAAACTATATATTCATTAGTCCTTAATTGTATGTATATCAAAATTCAGAAAATAGATTAATAAAAGTATATTAATTTTAAATTGATACTCTAATAATAATATAACAAATTCTAAAAAATTTTATTGATATAAATTATTCTTGCATGTACATTGGTATATTAGTTTTGAACTGCATTTTTCTTTTCTGCATGTATATTAGTTTAGAATTGTATATATATTAGCCTTAAACTACATGTATATTAAAATCTATAAAATAAATTAATGAAAAATACATTAGTTTTGACTTGGTATTCTTATAATAATGTAATAAATTTTAAAAAATTTTGTTGATATACATTATTCTTATATGTACATTGGTCAATTAGTTTTGAACTGCATTGTTCTTAACTGGATTGCTACTTTCATCGATCTATTCATGGATTTTAATGTAAATATAATTTAACACCAATATATATGCAGCTAAATATTAATGTGCATGTAGATCAATATTAATGTAACAATATCAAATATACATACAGTTAATAACTAATGTACATCAGTTACATGTGCGATATTTAATAAAACAGTGCATTTTGATCCTTATTACATGAAATGACATTAACCCAGATGTGTGACATAATTTGTGTATCGAAACAGAATCATCCCACTGATTACGCTAAACTCTAGACACAATGCCAAACAAACAAGGCATATGCACTAGCTGAGAAGTTCCCAAAATTGGCAGTAAGAGAGCCCACCAGCAACCTCGTAATATTGGCGTCCTTACATGTTATTTCTGTTGGCCCGTCAAGTACTTAGGCAACCACACATTCTTTTCAAGATGAAATATTGGAAAATTCCATCTTATCTTCGATCTGACCATCCAAATTTCTAGGGGTTACAATTTTTATTGGGATAAAGGCAAATTTAGTATCTGAATTTGTCAGAAGACAATAATTCAGTAGTTCAACTTTTTTTCTTATATTTTGGTGTTGCAACTTATAAAAATTACAAAAAAAAGTGTTTCTATTAGGTTACTCATATTTTTAAATTTCAATTTGATTATTGAACTTATTATCATGACATAATTTATAAAAATTTACTTTGATTCTTAAACTTATTTTCAAGTAGCAAAATCATTCAATCCATTTATTATTATTATTATTATTATTATTATTATTATATAAGTCTATGATACTTTCTATTTTTTTTATAGAATAAGAAAATAAATAATAAACAATAAAAAACTATCCATATTTTTAAATCAAAATGAAAAATTTTATTTTTAAATACCAACTATTTTTTTTAGAAAATTAACTAAATTGTTTAAAAAATATTATTAATTCTACTTAAATTTAATAAAAATTTATTTTAGATGGTTTTGCAACTCGATAAATAAGTTTAAGAATCAAATTAAAATTTTTTTAGTAAATTATGTCAATATAATAAGTTTAAGGACCAAATTAAAATTTAATTTATGAAATCAGTAAATAAAACCTGATGATTATCTATTAAAGACACTTTTTATAATTTTTTTTATAGGTTGCAACCCCAAAATGTAATTAAAAAATAGTTTGACCATCAAATTATCATTATCTAATAAGTTTAGAAACCAAAATTGTCTTTATCCCATTTTTATTAGAGGTGGCCCGTGGAATAGCAAAGAATCTATTAGCAGGTTAAATAATTGTTTAGGTATTTCATATTTGGAGCCATCATAATCATAATATGAAAGGAAAAACATAAACTAGTTTGACAAGAATTTTTTGAGATGGAAGAAAATAACTCGCATTCATGATATATCAAATATAAGATTACTAATACATATAAAAAATTAAAGCTTACAATTTATAACAAATTATATTAAAATCAAGTATGTTGAATCTGATATGAGAAGTGATGATATTTTTTAATAGAAATACAATAATGTTGATAAGGCAATTAACTTTGCATAACAACAGAAAATACGCTTTACTCAGTGACTATAAGTCACAACTTGACATTATTATCTTTAAACGAGTTCAGTTGAATTACTTAAAAAAATAGATCAATCGCTTCAATATGATTATAAATTAATTTCATAAAGAGATAATAATGACTTCTATATAAGAGGAACCACACTCTCATGAAAAAAAACTAAAAACTCTCGTTATAGTTATAAAAAAAAAACAAGTAAAATTATACAAATTCGTAAAAGTAAATACAAATTTGTATTTATTGAAATAGAAAATAGACAAAGGAGTAAAGAAAATAAAGGAATTATGGCTACTGTCGACAATTGCCAATGGTAGCCCTAAAGGAGAGTTTTAAGAGAAGGGTAAAGAGGGAGACTAGTTTGATAGGAACTTGATAACCCATGTTGGCCTACTTGGAGAATTGCATACCATTATTTGGTTGACAACATAATGTATTTGAGTAGAGTCTTTTAAATGCTTGATTGCACTATACAAATATGAAAAATTACTCGCTATAAGGAGCTGTTAAAATGTGAGGTTTTAAAACTAGCATGATACATGCATCGGACCCCAACATAAGATCAACGAAATGGTCTAGGAGGCTTTTCTAGAACAGCTGAAAAGAACACTTCGCGATCATTATCTTTGTCCAGCTTAGGGACAACAATCCATTTGTGTTTTCGATACCTTAGCATCTTAAAGGCTTCCAAATAATCATCCAAATCATCTTTCAGACAAAAAAAGCTGTCTATCCACAGAAGCCCCCCTGGTCTTAAAACTCTATCCCAGTCATACAATATAAAGTCCAGGAGCACAAAATCAATCCAACCATCAAGAAATCTTGTTGTGTGTATCAAATCTAGAGTATTATCAAAGAAAGGAAGTCGTTGATTTATAGTCAAGTAAAGGGGTATGAGTCCCCGAAGAGCGATCATTTCATTGAAAGGTGCTCCAAGGTTAATAGTTGCTGAGACTATTGTGACATTGAAGTCTTTCATTCGAGCCGCGAAAGTTCCTGTCCCTACGCTGAAATCCAATCCAATTCTGATCTCTCCAGGCTTAATGTTAAGCACTTCAGGTATCAGAAAATCTGCAGTAAGATTTGTACTAGGGACGAGATATACATGTTCGATCCATCTGGGCATTTCATGAGCTGTGAGATTGAAGCAATCCGCACACTTAAAGAACCCCTTGGAAGTTGTGTTGCTAGCCAGGCAGGTGAAGTTCTTGCATCTGTACAGGCTCCACCGCACATTTCGGTTATCGGGAAGCTTCCACATGGACTCATTTATGGGGAATGGCTTGCTGTATAGTTGTGGGGCTCTTGAGAAGCACCTTCTCCTTGGTAATGGATCACACCCATGAACCATCAGCCTTTGAGCTAGTTTCCAGTCATCATTGCAGATTTCACCGATGTCATAGTCCATATACTCTTCAAGCTCTCTCTTCATTGCAAAACAAGCATGACCAATGCTTGTGAATGTTCCATTAGCTCCCATAAAGTTTTGTTTCCCTAACCTGTTTGGTTTGATCCTCACATATTTGCGAATCTCTTCTATTAGGAAGAAATCAGCCGGTTCATCCGATTGTTTTTTAGGCCTTAGTAGAGGATGGAGGGCTCTGATTTCAGTGTCTTGCTGATAGTGTCCTCCGTCATTGAGCAAGGATGCCTCCAATGACTTGATAAGCTCTAAAATATCAGCAAGAAAATCAACGTATCTGGACAAATATATAGCGGACGATGAATCCACTCTCAAATCTTTTATCCCATTAATTTCTTTCTGGATTTTTTGAGCGATAGTTTCAACAGTAACGCCCACTTCATCACTTCTAACACTGCTTTGGCGCTCAATATTGACGTGATTGCAGAAGGCATCAGAAATAAAAAGAGATCTGATAGAGTAGAATTTGGACAAGGTAGCAATGCAAATCAAAATAGTTAAGAAGCCAAGCAAAAAAATTGGTCTGTGAAACACTCCTCCCCACCATCCTAACTTCACAGAAACACGAAGGTTTCTCATCCGTCTTTGATGAGACTTCAAGATTGGGAATATTCACAGCTAACAAAATGATTGCAACGGCTGCAAAGAGTTAAGAACTCTATCAAACCAAAGATCTAATGATCTACAATAACTCACATTGAAAACATTCAATATATGGCGAATTCACATCCAATCAAAGACACCAATAACAACACAAGCAGCTAGAGAAAATATCAGAAACAAAGAGCTGTGATAGAATACCTGAAACTTGAAGTTGAAAGGTTTTTGCAGGGAGAGGCAGGAAGGAGGATTGGGCTGCTGCACTGAGATTTGCAATAGATCAAATTATTATTTTAATCGGCAATCGATAAGATATTAAATTGGAAGATTTTGAGATCAGAGCCAGGGATTCTACTGTATGAATTTAACGAGTTATGAGCTTCTCGGTGGTATTTGCTCATGTGAGTAAATAAATTCTACTAGTATACCAGTAAGGTGGATATAAATTTTAGGTAGTCAACGCTTCCATCACAGTATAAACCTAATACAGAATATATTACTCGGCCATCATCTCGTTTTGCTAACGAAGATCCCAGATTTCCAGCTAAAATATAATAAACATATATGAAGGCATATAAAGTAAGCAATCATTAAAAAAAAAAAAGAAACATAAGGTTCTTTCCTCTATATCGTTTCAAACTGTCATACAAAAACGCAGGCGGCCAGATGAATTGGCGTTCGTGCTTCATGTTTCTCGCAAATTTTGCTCCTTTATTGAAGGGGTTATACAACAAAAGCATGCATGTGCCAATGCCCAGAAACAATACAAGCGTGCAGAAGTACAGGGCAAGGGAAGCATAAACGGCATTAACGAAAATATTGTACGCATGTGGTTGTGTGGGATACTAGCAAGTAAATGTTTATCATATCAGTGGTTGGCATTGGATTAGAAATTACATCTCCTCTTCTGCATGTTACAAGTTATAATTCAGTTTTCAGTGGAATGTTAATATAATTTTAAAGGTTAATAAAATGAAGTAAAAACATGAATCATATCACAAGAAAAGGGGTTTAATTCGATGTAATGAAACAGTAATACATCATTCTTAGTTTCCTACACTAGTCTGTTCTTTCATTCTCTGCCTTAGCAAACCAAAACCACAATCCATCAGTTAAAAAGAAAACATAAAAGAAAAAAAAAACAGAAAAAGATAATAATAATAATAATAACAATAATGAACCCAAAATCCCACCGCCACTACCTCCGCTGCCTCCTCAGAAATAAATAAAAAAAAAATTTACAATTCCAAAACAAACCAAACAATAAGACCAGGCCTCACTCCACAGCCATAACCAATCAAATATCATGAAATCACCTCCTCCTCCTTCGGTCCGCTGCGTGCTGCGACAACGGCACGACCTCCGACAGCGGAGTCGATAGTGGAGTGGGAAGCGGTGAATTCCGGCAGACCGGGCACGACCCATTAAGCTTCAACCAAGCATCGATACAACACGAGTGAAAGAAATGTCTGCACTCGGGCATCATCCTTAGCATCTCCAAATCTCTGTATTCGCACAAACAAATAGAGCACGTATTATTATTACCGTTATTTCCGCCCAAACTCCCATCTTTAGTGAACTGAAATTTGGGATACGAATTTATGACGGCCTGGTCGAGGCCAATGGCCGCGCTTTCTAGGTCGCGGTCGGGATCGTCGATGTCGTCTTCGGCCACGAAAATAATGCGAGGGAGAATTATGCCCTCGGATGCAGAATTAGCGTTGGTATTATTGTCAGTGTTGGCGTCGGTACTACGATAGCGGTTGCGTGAGGCGCGGCAACAGATGTAGGAAGCGAGAAGGATGGTGGAGAGGAGGACAAGGAAGCCGAGGGCTATGGCGATAGAGTAGCCGAGGCCCAGATTGGTGAGATAATTGGGGGAGGAAGGAGTAGTAGTGGTGGTGGACATTTGAGGTTAAAGAAGGAATGGAGGAATCCATTTGGAGGAGAAAGGGGGGAAAGGATTAGGGGATATTTTTCTTGTGGAAGGTGGGTGGATTTTCCAGCTGCTGCATTTAATAGTAGGTTTTAATAACCACAGCAATGCATTTATTAAGAGCACATTGCTGGGCTTTTTTCTACTACTTTCGTTGTTTTTGGGTCTGGTTTCATCATGCATAGGCCTTCTTCTCTCCTCTCCTCTCCTCTCCTCTCCTCGTTGTTGGAAATTACATTGGAAGAGATGAGCGAATTTTAGTAATTTTGACTGATACCAACTGGATTGGCCTCCCATCCAGCTTCTTTACTTGTCTTTTCTTGCTTATATTCCAACATGTGAACGCAAAACGATGGTAAAAAGGAATTTCCCATTCAGTCATGATTGAAGTTTGAGCTTTTAAAGTTAGTGTTGGTCTTTTATGCGCTGAATGCGCACGAGATACCAGACCCACTTCTTAAGTGCTTTATTTGTTTTTTCTTATTTGAAAAAAGTTGAACCATTTGAATTGAGTTTCTTCCTCAAATCAATACCTAAGACATAATTACTACAAATAGGACAAGTGAAAGATCATTTTGGCCCGAGTGGCTATTCCACTCATCCGATCTTCACGCTCGTACAGCAATACATGGGGATAATAAATCTTGCTATGCAAAGAAGCCCATTCAGATTCACGTTGGATTCTTTACAACTGTGCTGTAGATTGTGTTTTCAGTTTCTCTGCTTTTCTTTAATCAAATATCACAAATTATCTGTTTAAGATTCACTCCACCACTAAATAATTAGCATAATTTAACATCTGGATCTACCATCTCATCCATCATGTGCTGGATTATTAACTTTTTTTAAAAAAAAATCAATGTTTATACATCAAATTATGTTAAATCGTTGACTAATCACTTAGCAAACAGATCTCACTAATGATAAAAAAAAAATTATATTGTTCAAATTGGATTTTTCTTTACACAATATAATTTATGATAAAGGAATAGTATTTAATTATATAATGGAATATTTTGCAGCATCAAGCATTTATATTCTTTATTTCTCTTTTCTTTTACCCATTTCATTTCATTAAGATAGATTAAGTTTTTTTTTAATCTTTATTAGTCTATTTTCCTTTTTAAGAGTATAATTAATTTTTTAGTTTCTAATTTATTCTTATTTAATGTGTCATATTATCAATAAATATGAATTATTATCATTTAATCATAATTAGAATAATATGAGTTATCATATTTAATATAAGAATATATTAAAAATGTAAGTAAAATTAATGATTTTAATTATTAATTAAAATTTTTAATTCATATAAAAATATAAGTAACTCTATTTTTATAAAACAAAGAGAATAATGTTTAATGAAATAATAAGATAGTTGCCTCATGTATTTTCAATTGATGGTAGAAATTGAGAATATTGATTTTGATATTTCTATTTTTTATCAAAATTGAATTTCATTAAATAGCGCAACAGGCATCGAAATACAAAAAAAGAAAGCAAAGATAAGGTGGTTGGTCACCTAGCTTAATGAACAACCTTCCTTATCCTGCACTTTAGCTAAACAATCGACACATATGTTAGCTAATCTATTTACAAGATTAATATCGTAAGAAACAAAAAAATGTTAATTTCCTATGAATCTTAGCTACTAACGGTTCCAAATCCCAGCAAACATTCTTTGGAAAATTAACCAAAGCAAACTCAAAGATGGGTAAACGAACTCCTAACTGGGTAGCGATAGTGATGGCTCCCTTCAACGCAAGAGCTTCACCCTTAAAAGCAAAATTGCATAAAACTTTCCTGGTTTTACCAGCTATAAGGTCACCTTTATTATTCCTTGCGATAACAACAATGGTGGCAGTTGAGGAAAGGGTCTTCCAAGCCACGTCATAATTGAATTTTATCCATCTTAAGGGAGGAGGGCTTCATATTGTGGGAGCTAGAGTTTTAAGATTTTTGACAAAACTCGACAGAATCCATAGTACGCATCATGATCTTCACTTTTTTAAGAGTCTGGTCCGGGCTTGGTTCGATTCCTTCAAATATGGCAGCGTTTTTAGCCTTCCATATATTCCGAAGCGTTTCTAGTCAACACAAAATAGCTATTTCAGTCAATAGTTTGCCTCCTTCCACTTTGTTGAATTCTTTGAAAATAGAATGTCACCATCTAATAAAGGAGATGGACCCAGAATCTCGAGGGATATAACCATAATTGTTGATGAACCAAGTAGCTCTAGCATGTGGACAGAAGAACATGTGTTCAATAGTCTCTGGAGCTTGGTTGCATATACCACAAACTAGCGAAGAAGCGACTTTCCTTTTCCACAAGTTAAATTGGTTAGGCAAATAATCTGAAGCTGCTCTCCAAAGAAAATTAATGATTTTGAGAGAGGCTTTTGAGTTCCATATATAATTCCAATTTACGATTTCATGATCCCCGAGGAGCTATGGCTAGGTTCACTCTCTTTTAAATCCTTTTTCTCTTTTAGTCAATGACAAGAGTATGATTCTGATTTCTTTGGATGCCAAATTAATTTATCTGCAAAGTTAAAAGGACCAATAGAAATATTTTGAATAGCATTAGCTTCCCTTACCTAGAAAAAGTTATGTAGCAGGTTGACATTCAATTCCCTCTAGTTGTAGTTCATGAGATCAGCAACTTTGAAAACCTTAACCTCTTTCAGTTTCTTAGACGATACTTTGAATCCCCTTAAGGTGGGGATTCAAGGATCATCCCAAATGAGAATAGATTCCCCATAGCCAATGTTCCATCTTACGCCTCCTCGAATGACATCTCCAGCTTTTATTAGGCTTTTCCATATCCAAGAGGCTTTACTGCCTAGAGAAGCATTCAAAAAATTGCCATGAGAAAAAAATATTTAGCTTTGAGAACTCTAACCCACAAACTGTCGGGGATACTAAGAAGTTTCCATATTTGTTTTCCAAGCATCGCCAAGCTAAAGATCTCCATCTCTCTATAACCCAACCTGCCTTTACTTTTGGACTTGGAAAGTTCTACCCAACTCAAACAGTGGAACTTTCTATTGTCCAAATTACTTGCCCAGAATAATTTTGCAAGCTAGCCTTTTATGTATAAGGTTTTTGGCAATTTAAACACCGCCATAACAAAGTTAGGGATGGCCAACAAAACTGCTTTAATGAGAACTTTTCTACCAGCATGAGATAAAAGGTTGCTTTTCCAACTCCTAACTTTGTGAAAAATTTTGTCCTTTGAGAATTGCAAGGCTTGCCCTTGAGAGCGGCCCCACTAAGCTGCGAGGCCTAAATATCTGTCATTCTGCCCCATCTCTCTCATTTGAAGGATCTCCAATATTTGTTGTTTGACCACTTGAGGAGTGCTTCTACTAAACATGACACTAGATTTTGTAAAATTAATGACTTGCCCTGACACAACAGAATTATCATAAAGAAGAGCCAATATATTATTACCTTGGTTGAAATCTACTCTATCAAAGATCAAACTATGATCAACAAAGAAAGAAAAGTTAATGATCAGACATGCATGCAAAAGCTTAATACCTTTTAAAGAACCTAAAATGCAGTGATAATTAATCATAGTATATAGAGCTTCAGAAACAAGGAGAAACAGGTAAGGGAATAATGGAACCCCTTGCCTTAATCCTCTAGAAGGGTAGAAAATATCAGTGGGTGAATCATTAATAATAATGAAGTATCTAACAATGGTTATGCATTGGAGAATAAGAGAAATCCATTTTTCACACAACCCAAGCTGCCTAAGGACACATTCACTCCATTCAATCTTGTCATAAGTTTTGTTCATGTCTAATTTTAGAGCCATGCTCCAATTTGAGGTCGTGTGAGTTTTAAGAAAATGAAAAATCTCATGAGCAATGATGCTGTTATCTTGAATAGCACGGTTGGGAATGAAGGTCGATTGACTAAGAGAAATAATTTTATCCAACCAAGGTTTAAACTGGTTAGCCAAAGTTTTAGAGATAATCTTATACAAAAAGCTGCATAATGCAATAAGCCTAAATTGGCCTATGGATTCCACGTATTTAACCTTAGGAACTAAAGCAATGTTGGTATGATTAATCTCCTTTAAATGGAAACCAGTATTAAAAAAAAAATCACAGCATTAATCACATCAGGACTAATAGTTCCCCAATTCTTATGATAAAAAATCCCCAAAAACCCATGAAGACCAGGAGCTTTAAAGCTGCCTAGACTAAACACAACATCATGGATCTCAACATTAGTCAGAGGATCACACAAACAAGCATTCATTTCATTAGAAATAATAGGAGAGATACAATTACACAATACATCAAAATTAGAGGGGTCTGAAGAAAAGTACATTTGGATGAAATGGTCCTGAATAACTGAAATGATTTGTTCTTCATCATCAATCCAATGCCCTTGGTCATTTCCAATCCTCACAATCTGTTTGTGTTGCCTTCTTTGAATAGCAGATGTATGAAAAAAAAAAACCTAGTATTCTTGTCACCGACATTGAGCCACTTAACCCGAGAACGTTGCATCACATCAGGTGGAGCTCTTCCCTCTTATAGAGATTTCCTAACTTGATTAACAAATCAGCTTCCACCATCTTATCTTAGGAAGAAAAATCGCCATTGTTAAGTGCTTTCACTTTTATTTGTTGTTTGATAGCTTCAATCTCCTTGCCACTGTTGCCAAAAGAAACCTTACTCCATTTCTTGAGATCCAGTCTTACTTTTTTGAGCTTCTGGTTGGTTCTATACATAGCAGATCTCTATTGAGGCAAAGCCCAGGCAGAATTTATAACTACTGACAACGGTCATCTTCAAGCCACTTAGTTTCAAACTTGAACCTCTTAAAGAACTTCTTAGACGTAACCCTCATTTTAGAATGAGCAGACGATGATCAGACCCTAGCATATTACCATGGATGACTTGAGCATTTAGAAACTTACACCTCCAATCTAAGTTAACAAGGCCTTTATTTAATCATTCCCACATTCTGCCATGTCCACTTTGTTTCTTGCACCAGGTGAAATCTTCTCTTTTGTATTCTAGGTCAATAAAACCACAACAATCTTGGACGTCCTAAAAGTGTTGAGTTTGACTAGAATGAAAATCCTTGCCCCTTGCTTTTCCCGGCTACTTGAGATGGCATTAAAATCTCATGTGTAACCATGCTATATTACCATTTGGCTTGAGAATGGCAATATCCTCCCATAAGTTCTCCTGATCTTTGCAAATGGATCCTCATAAACAAAGGTGGCATACTAAAAATCCCTCCCTCCTACTTAAAAGCACTTGACATGAATTTTTTTTTTTTTTTACATTTAACATGGACTTCAATATCCCATTCATCATTTCATCACAAATTCAAACCACCAGATCTACCTTGAGGTTCCACAAAATCACAATAAGCAAAATTAAGACTTTTATAATATGATCAAACCATAAGCTTTGTTGCTTAGTTTCCATCAAAAAAGCCAAGCTAGGACGATGGTGTATGCAGAGCTCATGAAAAGTTTGAATTGTCAAGGCTCATCCTAGTCCCTGATAGTTCCAAATTATCCAACTCATAGTGACCACAGTGGCTTATGGTTGGCCACCGTGGCCTCTTCAGAGTTTGAGCTTGCGAAAGTACCCGAGTTTATGTTAGATGTTGAATAGCTTCTATCTTCTGTAGTATTATTGCCTCCTTCTATTGATCCATGGTCCTTTGCCCTGCTTTTCCATTTTTTGGAAAATTTCTGCTTGCATTCCATTAATGCCGAGACTTCATTCTTTTTCCAAGAAGAATTGGAGAGATTTAAGGTTCGGAGTGGAGGACAAAAGATCATCAAACGCTAGAAGGATGAAGTTATGTAAAGGCTGGGTTGAATAGGTTGTTGTTTTCAATTTTTTTTACCGAGAGAGAAGAAATATTTATCCCTCTCTGCTTCTTCAATGAATCAATCTGTTAGGTAGCGAGAGTGATGTTGGGACATTGTAACTCTGATATGGAATGTAACTCTGATATGGACTTTGATTTAGAGAGGGTAGATAGGAATTTGGGTATGTTGGGTAAGATAGGTTTAGAATTGGGTTGATTACTTGCGTTAACAACCTTGATTGGGTTAGAGCAAGAAGGAGGGTTACAACTAAGCCTATAATCGCTATTGTCTAAGGCAGAGGTTGTAATACCAGTTAAGGATTTACCAAAGTAAATTGCACAGGTAGACTAAGTTGGCAATCATAAGTAGATGTTGAAATAGGGTTTAGGCAGTCCTCCTCATCGGCTCTCTTTTTGAATGATGACTGTGACTGGTTTTGCCTTTTGTTGATCACCTATTTGTTTTGAAAACTAGCCATTGTTTTCTGTTGTGACATAATCTCGGCATTCACGTCTTCTTCCTCCCCCTTTTCTGGTAACATTAGGGCTAATGTCACCAGCAAAGCTAGCTTGTTGCCCTTCTTAACCAAGTCAATAGCCTTATCAATCTAATGTTCCTTTGGAGCCCATCTAGGTGTATAAACTCTCATCCAAACTCCGAATTTGTGCTTTTGGTCACTAGTATTACCTTCCCTATTATGATAAGATGTGTAAGAGCAATTAGCAAGAAATGACCCATTCGGCCTCAAGCAAAGCAAAGATCTTGCATTCTCTCATATTGATCTGAACCCAAAACTTGGATTGATCCTTCTTCCTGATATAAACCCCTTAATAAGAGATTTATTCACATTAACTAGGATTTTTAATCTCATAAAAAATTTGCCCTGTTAACTTCTTCAATTGACATCTCATCAACATCCACCAAACCATCAAAAAGAGAAGCAATTCTTAGAAACATTTCTTTGTTCATACTTGCTGGGGGGAGGCCATGAACTTGGATCTAAAATTTGGATCATGAAAAATTAATTTCTCACAATGAAAAAGATTCGAAGGCCATTCTTTGATAATAAGCTGCGAGTTAGAAATTGGCCAATGACCAATACTAAAAATCCAATCAACTTCCTCCTGAGAATTTATATGGAATCGAAAAATGAATTTTTGTACTCTTTTGATTTTGAAACCCACAATCTTATCCCGTGACTTAATTTTTCACAATGAAAGATTTGAAGGCCATTAAGCTGTGAGTTAGAAATTGACCAAGGACCAATAGTAAAAATCCAATCAACTTTCTCCTGAGAATTTATATGGAATCGAAAAATGAATTTTTGTACTCTTTTGATTTTCAAACCCACAATTTTATCCCATAATTTAAGGAGGATTTTTCAGATAGTGTCTTCTGAAAAAAGCTTTTGAGACAAAATTTTCTAAATCAAAATGATCTTTTAAACGTTAAAGAGATTATCTGGTTTTATGATTAACTCTAAAAAATTATCCTCAAAAGGTTCTTCTACCGGATAGGGAGAAATTTTTGAGATTTGAGTTTGGATATTAGGAAGGGGTTGTGAATCGGGGCTAATATGGTGCTGAGAGTCGGCCATAGATGGGAATAAATAAAAGATGATGCTATCAAACACAAGAAAAAAAAGGGGGATGGAAATTCAAGGAGCATAGTTGAGGTCCGCAGAAACCAGAGAAAGGACGAGAGAAAAGTCTCTCTAGGAGAAGGATTGATCCGGTCTTGTGGCAGCGTAATTTTGATATTTCAATGTTAAATGGTCCACTTCTTAAATGATTTACTGATGGAAATGAAGTATGGAGCTCTAATTTTTCCCGTTCTGGCACGCTACATTCAATTCTCATATGGGCAGCGTCCACGTAGTTCAACCATCCCAAGAATTCAACGAACTAATATGGGCATGACACACACTACACGCTACTGTACACTAGAAAGTGGAGTTACTTGCAAAAATTCCTTGGATTCATTGCACCGTGCACCTTTTCAAACTTGAGAGCCTTTGAATATTTTTACGTCGTCATAGAAGGTTCACATCAATTGATTACTCTTTTTTCTAGGGTGGGTAATACCAACTTGAATTTCGTCATCCTCGTTAAAATCAATAGCCGCCCAGAGTAAATCCCAACTGTCTTTAGGGACATCATATGTAATATAAGTGCTGAGACCAAGTTAGATAACTGTAGACTATAGTTCTGTGTTTTTTTTTTTTCCCTCAGAATTGGTTCAGTGGCAAGAATAATGTTAGAGATTATATATAAGTGAACACAGTAGTAACATTCACATATCATATTATAATATTATAATTAATAATTTATCGTTAGATTAAATAAAAATTATTATTTATTATTTGATTAAATAAAATTAAATACCATTGAATTAATCGCAATTAAATTTTTAAAAAATAGCACCACTCCGAGCAACTCAATTACTCAAATGGGAAGAGAGTAGGCAATAAAAATATAACAGACTATATAATGTTTTGATGGTTTGAGAGAAAAAACTATTATTTTGGAGCTATGAAGCTAAAATCTGGAAAGTCAACTACATGGATAAAATCATACATATCAGCAACAAAGATAAAAAAAAAGGGGGAAATAATTAAATACTACTAGTAGTATTATTTATCTCACATACTATACCATGCCATGCCCCTAGAGGTCAACCTTTCTGCTGCACTTGAGTGTCTGAATCGCCTGGCTCGAAATGTTAACTGCAACACTGCAATTCATCTTCACAGTAACATGCTTCTTAATAATATGCAACAGTTTTACCCTCCCTGGAATTTTTGAGTAGCTGTCCACGGTCAGTATCCCTGAGCCCACTTCAGTAATCAGATTGGGGTTTGAAATCAGCCGATCAGTTATTACATCCACCGTAATATTCACCCGAATGCTCCGTCGGGCCTTTGCTCGGCCCGGGGGGCCTCGAGCCTCACCCACCAGTTGCCCATGGTAAAAAAGTGATGTGGAGGTGTTACTATACCTGAATGATGCTACGTTAGGATTTTTCACTGATACATCTGCAATGAAGGACATGTTGACCCCTGGCCTAGGAATTGTGTTATTGATTAATTCAAGCTGGGTGATAGTCACACCGTTCAATCTAATGGAAGGATTTTTGATGCGGAAAACGGTGAAAATTAATACCACGATCGCTACGGCGAGGAGTATCAGTGTTGCAGTGATGCATCCACAACATTTTCTTCGACGGCCTTTTTTTGAGTGGAGGGCGGCTTCTTCTTCGTCGCTGCTCGTACGGTCTCCAGCTGAGGCTAGTGGCCGTACCTGCTCGCGTTCCACCATTGCCAACGACTTGGGAGAAGGGAACTGAAGTGGGATTTGGTGCTGGGGTTTGGTTTTATAATTAATGTACATGTACTTGACTACTTCGTAGAAATATTATGTATGGTGAAGGGGGCCGGTTGTAATGTTGCACTGATTAATTGAATCTTATTTTTCCAAAGTCTTGACATCATTTGATTTTGATGTTTTTATTGGCGTTTTGTCTCAACCAAAGATTCAAGGGCTGAATGTTTGACTTTTGGCCTCGATTTAATTTTATTTGGTAATCACACGTACCTCATGTCATTTGGTTTTTGTCATATTTTAAGTTAAGAGTCACTGTTCTTTCTTGTAGTAGTATTCAATTTGATTTGGTAATCATGTTTTGAACTACTGCCTTTCACAGTTTATAATATACACATAGCATAAATTATAGTGAATTGCTAAATTATTAATTTCATGATTGAATGTATATTTTTAGTATAAGGAATTAAATATTTAAATTGTAACTCCGTTTTTTTATTTATTTCAAATATTTTCTATATATAACGAATGTGATGCACAACTGAATTTTAATTAAAATGAATATCATGAGCAAATTTTATTAGATGAGTTTTAATTGGATAATTTTGGGTATTTTTTAATTTAGTCAAGTTACCGCATCAAGATACATAAAAAAAAAAATCAAATAATTTTCAAGTTTGGTTTCCAATTTTAACTTGAAAAACTCATAAAATTAATTTTTTAATGGATAATATTATTTTATTTTTCAGTATTTTAAATAATTTAAATCAAATTAAAATGTCAAATTGAGTGATTTATAAATCAAATTCGATTTAAAAATTTTTAAAATTATTTTACATTCAAATCTTTTATGTTTTTTAATACAAAAATTATTTTTTAAAATTAATTTTAGATTAGATAAACCACCATCACTTTGAAACTTATAATAAATGCAAGTCCATTATTCACAATCTTATGTTTCAGGTACATGCTACAATTTTTCTCCAAGTGATGACTTTTATCATCAGCTATTAACCATAATTTTTAGAGGTTGCATCACTTGAAAAAAAATATCATAGTGCTTGTCTCTCTCAATATTATATCCTTCATTTTTTTTTTCTTTTTCAATGTGGGATTTGATTCCTACTTTCATATCTCTAACACTCTCCCTCAAGTGCAAATAGACTTCAGTTTCTTGAACTGAATTGTCATTTGTTTCAACATGGACTGATTCAAACCTAACCTCCTCTTTTTGGATTCTGGGGCTCCCTTTAATCTCTTTCATCAATCTCAAGCTGTTTACATTGGCTAGTCTAAACCTGACCTCTTTTGTTATCTGATTTCCTTCAGTTTTTCAACTGTCCATAGGTCTCTTCATAGTTATTCAAGTGTGACATTCTTTTTAGATTCATTCACTTGGGCTGCAATAAGGGGCTTCTTTCTTGAGTCATCCATTCATCATCTATAGTCCTTCAGGATCTTCTTATTCTGTTAGGAAACTCATGGACTCTGACACCATGTAAAGAAATTTTTAGATTCAAACTTCACTTATTTGAGCTTCATGAATTTAAGCTTGAATGTTAGACTTGCATCACAAACACACCAACTAGACTTGAGATTGTCTTCAATTGAGCTTGAAAATAGATTTCAATGTTGGGCTAAGATTAGTCCAATATTAAAGCCTATTTTCAAGCTTAATTGAAGGTACTCAAACTCAATTGATGTGCTTATAATGCAACACTCAAATCCAAGTTTATGAAAACCAAACATATAAATCTAGGGATCTAAAAGTTTCTTTACAGTCCCGTCAATGGGCGCTCCTTTTCATTTACCAAAAAATTGAAACTAGTACGACAAAGAAAATTTGTAACACAGTTGGCAATCAATCAGCATCTTGTTGGTTTACTGCCTGGTACTCTACGATACTACTAACTTCCTTCTTTGTTCCTCCTAGCAATTAATAAATGGAAACCTCCCCAACCAAAAACAAAATACTTTCTCAAACAAAACTTTTGTTCTTTTTACTTGTCATATTCAAAAATTTTATTTTATTTAATATATTTCGCTTTAAAATTTAAAATATTAATTTTAATTTTTTTTGCCTATATCTCTTATTATATTACTAAATGCTTAATAATTTCACTAAAAAGGTTATGTAGTTATATAAATTTTTTTTATAATTATGCTTTTAATAATTTTAATCCTTATATAATTATTTTAAATGATAGATAAAAACAAACGAAAATAATAATAATAAATGAGAAACTTCAATTGCCAGCATCTCTGCATTTAAAACAATGTTTAGTCCAGATAATAACCCCTGGGAAACTGAATTTTATCTGCAGTATTGTAAACACATGCGCCAACATAAATGCCATGCACACACAAAACTATAAATATGTATGTGTTAATTCTTTAACTCGTCCAAGATATGCAAGATATTTTCAGAAAAATACCAAAACTATTCGAAAAATTTGTAAGGATTGAGGCTAAATTTCCAGATTCATGGCCAATAAGTGACCGTTATATACATAGTTTTGCCTTTTTCTCTGCATTTATTGCCGGATAAAAATCTGCTAAGTAAAAATAGTTTGAGCCTTACTACACAAAATGCTGGCTTTTTTAATTTATTTAATTTTTTTAGGATGCTGATTTCACTTTGCCAATTATCTATTATTTCCGCAATGTTGTGATTGCATGATCGTCAAGTCCAAATAAAGTGAACAATTAAAAAATAGCAAGTGAAGAAAATTATGAAACTGATATTTATATGCAGATTTTATATATTTACTGTCACTTCGGTCGTTGAAAGAAACTTGAAAGCAATTGCGTTTTCAATGAAGCGTTTGACTTTGGACCTCTGCAAGCTGTTAATATAGGAAGGAAGAGGGAAAAAAAAATGGAGATGCGGGGTATCGATCCCCGTACCTCTCGCATGCTAAGCGAGCGCTCTACCATCTGAGCTACATCCCCTTGCTGATCAGAAGGATCCACTATTATATAATTATCGAAAAAAAATAGGAAAGGGATCTAATTGATTCTGTTTCAGTTCGTGGTGCGTCGCAGAATACCTTTTTTTTTTATTCCCCCCCCCCCTCTTTTAAGGAAAATTGCAGAATGCTCAATTGATTCTTCTCGGTTTGCTTTATAGGACATGTAGATGATCAAAGATTATTTAAAATCCTTTCCTTCTCATCCGTGCCCGTTTGTACGCAAGCTGATGCCTGTCCATAACTCCCACAACCTGTTTGTCGATGACCGCAATCATGAATCCAAGTCCATATCATTTTTGTATTTAGGATCAAAACTCATCGTTTCATTAAATCTTACATGTGTGACTTATATACATTAATTATTAACTATATGTACATTTGATATTGTACTGTATATACATTGATATTGATATGTATGTATATTGAAATTCATGAATAGATCAATGAAAAAAATTATGACTTCAAAACTAATTAACCAATGAACATGCAAGAATAATATATATATCAACAAAATTTTTTAGAATTTGTTACATTATTGTTAGAGTACTAATTCAAACTAATTTACTTTTCATTAATCTATTTTATGAATTTTAATATACATGTAATTTAATACTAATGTACATACAGTTAAAAACCAATGTACATACATTTCAATACCAATATATATACAATTCAAATTAATATATAAACAGTTAAAAAATGATGCATTTTCAAAACTAATGAAACAACATACATACAACAACAATGTATATTAATAAAATTTTTTAGAATTTTTTGTATTGTTGATAGAGTATTAATTGAAAACTAATATATTTTTCATTAATTCATTTTATGAATTCCAATATAAATGCAGTTCAACACCAGTAACTAATATACTTTTCATTAATTCATTTTATGAATTCCAATATAAATGCAGTTTAACACCAGTACACATGCAATGAAGACCAATATAGATACAATTCAATAGAAATGTACATGTAATTCTTTTTTCTTTTAAAGAATAACAAGTGTAACACTTAAATAAAACATTTTGTATTACCCCTAATTCATGTTGCCGTATAAAACCTGAGTTCATGATATCAGTATTGGTCCACGACTGCATGTGATGCATATGCGGGCCTCACACTTCTGGGCCACTGGCTTAGTTACCTTGCTAAGATGGGCTAACATTAGGATACATATTTTTTTTACTCATTCATTATTCCCTAACAGGACAGGATATGTCGTCTAACAATAGGATTATATAACCAAACTGATAAGTATCCTCTCCAGAATTTCTTTGCTGTTGTGTGCTCCTATACTACACCACCGCCATGGATTGGTGCATATGTTGAAAGGGCTTAGGGATTTTGGGGATGGTGGCTGGTGGCTACTACCAAGGAACAGTCCTAACAGGCCGTAGAGGCTACACAATTTCCTTTATACTATTGGAATTTTGAATCAAATCAAGCTTCTCTTGAAATGTTTTAAATGTACTTTGATTAATATAATTTTGGTGGTTCGATTGGAATGTGTTAACTTCAATTTTAGATTATAAATATCAGAAGGAGTTGCACAGATTTGTTCTCATCAACAACGGAACAATTTTACCGCTTTCCCAATTACTACATCCAGTCTTCGTGAATAGAAACAAGAACCTCTATTTGTTTAGTAAATTATAGCTTATACCATACCCACCAGATTATTGAAGCATTTCACATTAGGATAAAGGATTCCTCGCAATATAAACAAGGCGCCTTAATTTAAATCAATATTTTATCAGTTCTATCTATCTTGTTGCTCAGTGGCTATTTCACTTCAATACAAGAAAGGAGATGAACCATTCATAAGCTTTTGGAACCTTTCTTTTTAGAGCAAATACAGATCCATATCTCATATCGGCTAGTTTTTTTATTAACAAAAAGTATATATGAAAGTAAGCTTCCAATTACTAGAAAAAGACATTAGTGTCGAGACTTTACTCTTTGGAAGAACCCCACAAATCAGAGAGAGTAGGGAGCTTAACCTCGCCCTTACTGGACAGAGGAATGGTGAAATCCCCAATGATCGGAAGATCAATGGTTAGACCCAACACCAGCTCATAGTCTATGTCCCAGTCTCTACTGATGTCCCTCACCAAGCTCACCAGAATACTGTGTGGCACCTTCACCGGCACATTAAGAATGGTTGTGTCGTTTGCTTTCAGTGATCCAGGGTCTGGCATGTTCCCTGATGCAATCACTCTGGTCCACAATACAAACACGCCCAATCACAAACCAAATAATACTAAACCAAAAACATCACACAAGCAAACCAATATTTTGAGGAAATTTAGATTATCCCAGAACCCATTTAGGTAAGCATTTAGACTTGAGTCTCAATGGTTTGAAAGTATAGGGTCAGCCTTAGTTTCTAATGTAAGAATGCTGCAATAAAATGTAATTAAATAAAATCTTAATTAAAAGTATCAAAATTTGGTTATATTCGACTACGTCATATCATATCAAATATTTGTAGATGGTTCAAAAGCACATATCCTATTGATCTAAAAAAAAAAATGATAAATGGGGCTAGAAATGCTTTCTTTCAATTGTTCTATCTTTTCATTGGAATTATTCTTGGTTAGGAAAAAAAGAAAAAACAATAAAATCACCAAATAATCAATGAATGATATTATAATCTGATGATCCAGCACAAATACAAAGCAAGTTGCATTTATCAGATTTTTTTTTTTCAAAAAAAAAAAAGGAAAACTTGCTTTAAACAAATCGAACCTGCCATCGCTTTTGAAAGTGTAGGAGATCTCACAAATGGGGAGCGCATGGGAGTAAGGGTTATTGACAGTGACCTTGGCGTTGTAATCTATGCGATCACGGTGGACGCTGTCCAGATCAACGTCTGTCACGCTAGCCTCTGGCTTTTTAACGCTGGCCACCTTCTCCGCTACAAAGTTCTTGGCCTTGTCCATAAACTCCGACATTTTAATTGCACAAAAGAGATGTAATAATAACAATAATATGGAGAACTTGCCTGGTGATTATCCCTATAAGGGTGGGTTTATATAGAGCTGATTTGGACGCGATTCGATGATTTGCCATGTGTTGGAAAGTTCGTGTATAGCTCGTGGGCCTCTCCGTGTTTGAAGATCCTTGCTTAGTTTGATATTTTTATATTTGACGGTGGGTTTCTTTCCAGGCGATTGCTTCAATTTGAAGACCCATAATTTTTGGTGGTGGGCACACTCAAATGCAATGCAAAACCCCGCTCCCCCAATATCATCTGTTCTATTGTGGGTCCATCATTGGCAATGGGCATCAATAAAAACAAATTATTAAAAAGCAAAAGCAAAGATAATTGAATTTGAGATGCTATCCGCCTTCCTTGCACGGTTGTTGTTGCCTGGTTGGAGCTACACTTGAGTGCGGTTAATGAGAGGAAAAAATTAAAATTGGGATGGTTCGTGAGAGGATGGTTTTGTCACTTAAATTATCATAATTAATCCTTTTTGTCGTCCTATTCTTCTGGTATTTTATACTGCCTCCAACTTCTTGCGTTTATTTACTCCTCTCGTTAGCGAAGTGTACCTATTCTAGCCCCTAAAATTCTTCTTCCATTGTGGCATAATTTTTTATTTTTATAAGCATGATGGTGAAATCATATATGTGAGATAATAATAAACTCGGTTTGATTGAAAACATTCAAATTTTCACAGCATCGAATTAAGGCACTTCAAGATAATTATGAGAATACAAAAGCACTCTCTTTTTAGCTCATCTTGTTGAAATACTATGCAATGTCTATGTTAAAATGTGTTGCATAATTTAAGTCAACCTACTGACTTAGGCTAGGCCCAAAATATTAGAGGGAGTAGCTAGGCCACAATTGAAAGGAATGTGAATATCTTTACATCCAAATAGTTGAATTCCTGACATCTAATCTGTTAAGAACAAGAAATGGGCTTGGAATCTCGCATTAATTCCAAGGCACAACCCATTCAAGTATAGGCTTAGAGTCTCGCACCAATTCCAAGGCACAACCCATTCAAGTATGCCCATAAAATAACTCGAGTGGTTTTTATTCAATCAATTCAAAAATTAATAATAAATAAAATTAAAAAATATTATTAAAATAATTTTATAAATTGATCAATTGATTAATTTTTATTCATTTTAATTAATTTAATAATAAATAAAATGAAAAATATTATTAAAATAACTTTAAAAAATTAAAAGAATATTAAAATATATAATTATAATTAAAAATAAAAAAATAATATAAAAATGGGTTCAAATAAAATAAAATTAATTAATAATTTAATTTTTAATTTTATCAGTTTGATCAATTAATTTGATTTAATTTTAAAAATATTGGTGATATGAGAAGATATTGCTTTGGTTGGTTCATCATGATGCAAATTCTATGCAGCAAACTAGTTATTCGCAGTGGCATGTCTTTGGCTAAACGACTCTGTTAACTCCATATCGTTGCAAAGGTATTTCGCACAGTAGACATTGGGAAAAAGGAAATCTGTCATGGGGCAATTCAATTCCTTAATTTCCAACGAGTTTCCTCAAAAAAAGAAATCACCATCAATATATATAATTAATTTTAATTTTAAATGAGTATTTATTATTAATTAAGTAATTATGTTAATAATATAATATTTTTAAAGTGACAATAAAATATGTTTTTATTTTGTTATATGACAAATAAATTAATAATTAAATATTTAATTTCTTCAATTACTAAAAATAAAACATAGAAAGTTTAATAATATTAGAAGTTTTTCACATAAAAATAATATAATAAATTTAATAATATATAAATTTTTTTGCATCTATAATAATTAGTGTTTAATTTTCCATATAATAAGAAAAATTTAAAAACTAAAAAGTAATAAAAAAAATAAACTACAAATTTTCTTTCTTTACAAAAATTATATTATTAAGAAATTTATTATACTGATTTAATCATATTTTTTATTTTATTTACTTGAGAATAATTTTTATGAAAATAATGATATATTATAAAATAATAATAAATTTTAATTATCATTTATATATTACTTTTTAATCATTCAACTAATTAACTAATTATTTGATAAAAATAAATATTAAATAAATTTAAATTTTATTATTATAAACATACCATATAATGTGTGGGCTTACAACTAGTTAATTTTGGTTTTATATTCAATTTTAGATGAAAATTTATTATTTATCAAACAATTATATTTACAATATAATATTTTTGATAAGTAATAATATAATATATTTTTATTTTATTATGTGTCAAATAAACTAATAATTAAATACTAGTTTGCTTAATTAACTAAAGGTTTCATGTCCAACTTAGATAGAAAATTCTTTATACCAGACGGATTTTAATGATTAAATATTAATTTATTTATTTTAATAATCTAGAAAATTATCCATATTAGTCTTCTTTATAACTTTAATAATAATAATAATTTAATTTTTATATAATAATAAAAATACAACTATGATTTTTTATTTTTACAGAAATAATATATTTTTATTAAAATTTATTATTTTAGTTTAATTATAATTTTTTATTAATTAATTTATTTAAAAAGGTATAATTAGATAATAATCTTTTTATAAAATAATAAAATATTATAAAAATAATAATAAAATTTAATTATTATTAATATAACACTAATTTTCAATTAATTAATTTATAAAATAAAATTTAATTATTATTAGAATACTAATTTTTAAAATACTAATTTTAATTTATTTATTTATAAAATATATATTAAATTTATTATTATAATCACACTATGCAATAGCGGATCCTGACTAGTATAAATTTATTCTAAATATTATATTATTTTATAAATTATTACAATCTCATAATTAATATAATTTTAAAGTATTTTATTATTGAGTATAATTATTTATTATTTTTGATGAAATTGTTTAAATTAATGATAAAAGTCATCACATATAATTTATTAATTATATATATAATTTAAAATTTAAAATAACGATATAATAAATATATAATTTTATAAAATTCACCTAAACTTATGCAAATTATGCTTTTTATAAAATATGTCGAAATCCTTTTAACGAATGATCAAATATTATCTCAAGATGATATATAATCATAAAAATTAAAAAAAAAAAAAAAAAAATCAGCAGCAACAAAGCGACAGGAACCCAGGCCGGCAAAGGACGAGAAGACGAACCCAAGACCATAAACATTAACGCCTTACCTTCCTGGTTAGGTTGTTTCCAGCAAAAATTTTGCGCTGCTTGAAACATGAAAGATAATAGTGAATGGAGCCCTGGCGTGGTGCCGCCTCATTTGGTAGGGAAATTGGTGCATTTATTAGCACTACAAATGAGGTCTGATCAGCCTGGCGACACTACACAGTGTTCCGATCTTTACATCTCTTTGGTCAGGTTTCCACATTACTAATGTCTTTTTGGTTTCTACTTAAGCAGAGTCCGCTATACTAACCCTACTGGCCTGCTTTGCATTATATACTTTTTTTTTTCCTATAACATTCGAATTTTGCTTGAAGCAATTATGAACTTGAACCTTGATGAGAGTTGGTAATTAAAGTGTCTACCATTGTTCTATTTTTGGCTTTATGTATTATTAATAATTGATTATTTAATTTTTAATTCTTTTTTGCACCCGGTTTACTTGTTGAGCTAGTAGACAAAGTGCGGTTAGTGAGAGGGGGGGGGGGGGGGGGCGCGGGCACACGGAGCTTGTGACATCAAATATTTTATCTGTTTACCGTTGCATGGGGTAATTTAGTCTAATGTAGAGGAAAATAGCAGAATAGTCCAATTTTGTTCAAGTTTGCTCATTGACGATTGTGTAAGGGCTGACAAATTGATATATCTTAATGATTTGTTCTGTTATTATTCTAATTCATATTTGTCTGATTCATTCAGTTCGTATTTCAAGTTTAAATCTGCAAATGCTTTTTTTTTTTTTTTCCCCTCTTGCTGTTATAGTTATTTTGTTTGGAATTATTACAGCAGGAGACAAATTGATCTTCTTTAAGTTCTGGTTCTGCGTTTGACGTGTATTTGTTTACAAATGCAGAGTGATCAATTATGCAGTTGCATATAATCAAGTGTCATCAAGAGCTCAAGAACTGCCATTATTGCTCAGAGAGATATCTTGTTAAAGTGCTCATTATTGTGAACGTCTTTCCATTGTTGGTTGATTACATGTACGATGAAGCTTCTGTTTAGTACAGACTATGATTAGGCGAACTTTGTAATGTCTTGAGTCTCAACTATCTTCATTGCTGTTTCTTAGTGATAAATAAGTAAAAAAGATGTTCAAGGACACAACAAATCAAACAACGATGAATTAAGAAAAGTGAGAGTGAGCGAGAGAATTGCTGGACAGGCAGTACTAGCCATGAGCCCTAGTATACAAGAACTGTAAAAGAGGTTGCTAAATCAATATAGCGGACATGTGTTCATAACAATGGCTTCCCTCCTCATGAGAGAGATTCACATCTGAATTAGCTTGAAGAATGAATTTGAGAATACATGCAGATTCTATTTATTTTACTTTTTTTTTTTTTTTGAAATCCTCAATTTGGTTGTATTCCACGTAGGTTTATAAGCATAGTAATGCTTTCCCCATTCAAGCGGCTGTCATTGTGCTTATGATTTCTGTCAAGGTATCAAGTTTTTTATACTGCTAATATAGCAAATAATAGTTTCCATCATTGTTTAACAGCCCAAGTGCAAACTCGTTTTGAATTATATTAAGCAACATGTGGAATAATTTTACTTGAAGTTTATTCCCGTCGATTGTTCATTCTTGTGGTCTTTTGCACATTAATTCTCATTTCTATCTTTTTCTTGAAGTATATATTTTATTTTTCATTCTTAACTATTGAATCCAATAAATGCTTTTAATAATTTTACTTGAAGTTTATTCCCGTCGATTGTTCATTCTTGTGGTCTTTTGCACATTAATTCTCATTTCTATCTTTTTCTTGAAGTATATATTTTATTTTTCATTCTTAACTATTGAATCCAATAAATGCTTTTAA